>JAWPHD010013767.1:0-65954 GCA_037043455.1 Cyrtodaria siliqua | reverse complement strand
TTGAAATATTAAAGAGGCACAAGGCAATCTTGAGGTTATTAGCAGTCGTATCTGGTTGGTTCAAGATCTCGTCCGAGATATTATGGATATATAACTACTTTGTACGTTTGGTTAAGATCGAATGAAAAAGGCAGAGGACAGAGCACCCACAAGAAAAAGTTAACGGACTACGAAAGGACAGTACGTAATCCTATAAGCTCACCTGGCCCTCCGCAGAATGATAAAATAATTCGGCTTATGGCATCGCGGAGTGTTAGTATCAGCAATAGAAGACATGCGTGTAGACAATGTGTTGGTTTTATTAAACAGACCTCAAGATTGATCCGTCCTCTTTAATTTTTAAATTCAATCAATTTAAATAAATTATTAATATTAACAAAACAAGTAAGCCGTGCGTGAATGTGATAGATTCAAGTGGTGTTTTTAGTCAGTTGAAACGAAGCAATCACGTGACCACCGTACGTCATAAAATACTTTTCCGGTACGTAGATCGAACTCACTTTGTGCATTTAATTAAGAAGCGAATATATCCTGTTGATTGTTAACGTTATATTGATGTGTACCTTATCTTTACGGTTTGTATTGCTGCTTAGTATACCTTTCCCATTTCTCAAATTATACACCAACTATTCTTTAAACAATTCAGATTCAATGGGAAATACAACATCATTCCATTGTAATCTGGGGTACTTTAATGTGGGAAAAGCGCAATAAATTGTGATTAAAAGTAAAACAGAAATAATATAAATGACCGTAGTAACCGAGAAATCTTGATACTTTTCCACGTGCCGTGCACTTTATTTTGAACGAAATTTGTTCAGGATTAAAAGAAGTTAGAGAAAAAATTCTTACTTGAATCGGGACAAGAGTCTGAATTTCCTGTTCACTTTATCAAAAACGCGCACTTGCTAAACAGTCGATTCCAGACCGTGATCACAAGGCCATGGCCAGGATCGAACCCACGACCTCTCAATCTGGAGACCTACGCTCTATCACTGGACCTAGCACTCCAACGATTTGTTGTTTTGTCATGAATAACAAACTTTGTTTCATCTCGAAGTGTTCAAACTTCGATATTTTCACTCATGCTTCGAATTCGTGAACATATAAAGTTACTCACTTGTAAATAAAATAAAGTCAACAAGTATCCTCTTTTATATGACTTGAACAATAGTGAATGAACAAATATCAAGAATAAACAAATGAATATATTGACAGGAAGTTTAGTCTAATTAAGCTTGTATAAAGTGTCAAGTTAATTGTTTATAATTATAAAGGTACAATCAGGGAGTAAGTAAGTATACTTACTCCCTGGTACAATCGTGAAGTAACCTAAACATTTGCATCAGAAGTAATCTAAATAAAAGCAAATAAAATGTGCAGTTTTCAATTTGTCTTCGTTATTCTACCTTAGCCTTATACCTATTGGTGCAATGTAATCAGCAATTAGTAATATGTAAACAATAATTTGCCTTAAACTATTCAAATCATTATTAATTATGTTTTATATAATTTAAAACAAAAGGTCAATGACCTTGAAGCTATACTGATAGGTTTTGATAGCTAGATCAGCATTCCTGTGAAGTTTCATGAAAATCCGTCAAGTAGTTTCAGAGGAGTAGTCTCTACAAGTTTTCATTATATAACTCTATGTAAACAAAGATGGCCGCTGGCGGCCATGTTTAACGTCAAATCAAAATATTTTTGACAAGGATCAACATCAATGTCATACTGATCATTTTATAAAAAGTCCCATATCAATATCACTTATAGTTTTCAAGAAGTAGTCCGTCGAGTAGTTTCAGAGAAGTAGTCGCTACACGTTTTTACTAAATAACTCTATGTAAACAAAGATGGCCGCTGGCAGCCATGTTTAACATCGAATCAAAACGATTTTCGACAAGGACCAACATCATATCATGCTGATCATTTTAGACAAGAAATTGCAGCACAGCTGCTGGATAAAATGTTGGGCAATTCTGAACATAATAATAATATTTCAGGGGTCAAGCTAGGGGAGAAGGAGTGTACAGCGAAGTGGGAAATTCACAATTATTTATATTGCTTTAATAAAACTGGATGAATGATTGATATATGTTGTCAATTTTTATTTAAATATATGATATATCTAGGCATGTTGTTTCATTTCAAATTAAAGTTATTTTATCATGTTTTAATAATTTTAATTTTGAGTGGTCATATTCAATATGGATATCATTATCAGAGAATTTAATATGAATGCCATTAACGGCTCATCAGCACATTAACGATTATTTAGAGCCGCCTTTGAGAGAGGGGAATGATACGATACCCTTACTCTTACCGAAGTTTCTTTGTTTTCTAAATGACATAATGTGAATTCTAGTGCATTTTCAAAACATTTGATTGCTAAATCCTATGATAATGACTCCGTGCGAGGCCCTTAATTTTAGGTGTGTGATGGTGTGGGGTGGGTGGGATGAGAGCCTCTGGTTCGCTCTTGTTATTTGGGATAAGCCAATTCAATATGTAAGGTATGAATTGAATGTTGTTTAATGACTCATCAACACATTATTCGTTATTCGAGAGAGGAGATCACACACAGGAATCTGGAACCTGACATACTATAACGAATATAGTCTTATATATAGTTCTTTGAACTAACGTGCTTGGAGGATAGACTCCAATATACAAAACCTCCCAGTTTACGTCACCATCCGACGGGACGAGGCTAATGAAAAGCGTCTTTGCTGAAAAACACAAAGACGAAACTCAGTGGCGATGGTGAGGTTTCCCCGGGTCCATCGGATTTCAAGTTCAGCGGTTATTTATAGGGCCACGCCATCCCCTTTATAAATTATGAAGCGGTATTTAAAATATTCCTTTAAACATTTTAATGAAATTGAGACCAGACGGTCGTTTGCGCTCGCAATCATCTTGTGTGTTTGGATGATGGAGACTACAAAACTGTAAATAATTAAACATTTTGTGAGAAACCACACATCTTGTTAAATTGTTGTTATTACACCTCGCTGCGCTCGGCCATTATTTTGGCGTTTACAGCACCATTTCACCATGTTTACCACACTGTCATAAAAATGTTATAACATGAATTTGTAAGCGATTTGGGGCTCCGCTTCTCGAAGCTTATGGCAGTATGTGATCTATGAATTTGTTTAATGTTCGGGGTCTCAATTAATGCATTAATTAGGTAAGTAAACTGTCACAAATGTTTATCTGAAAAAAACCACATCCCAATCCCCATTGCCGGACTGGCAAACATTGTAGACCAAAGCAATTAGCACATGTTCACGCACGTCATGTTTAACATATCGCATGACGTCATGTTTAACGTCAGTCGCTTATGCACCAGTTACCCATACACAAGAAAAAAGTAAGAAATTAACATTTATACGCTTATTGATGCAAGTCTGAATCCGCGTACCATACGCCGTTCTGGAAAATATGAAGCAGGCCGGACGAGGTAAACTCCGGACATGAAGAAAGCGGTCGACATAATGTCGTAAATATGAACAATTTGGGGCTTCGCTGCGCGAAGCTTTTAAGGGCCAGTCACATTGGCCTTACCACTTCTTTAAAGTGACAATATAAATGTGTGTTGTTTAATTTCTGGTGCATCAGCGACTGACGTTAAACATGACGTCATGTAATATGTTAAACATGACGTCATGCGATATTGTAAACATGACGTCAACGGTCATGTGCGTGAACAAGTGCTAATTGCTTTTGTCTACAATGTTTGCCAGTCTGGCAATGGGGAAGGGGATGTGGGTATTTTCAGATACACATCTGTAACAGTTTACTTACCTAATTAATGCATTCTAAAATGAAATAAAAAGTCCGGAGGAACATGCCTCCACGCCCCCAACCATAGGCCTAAGCTGTCATTTGGGCCTAGCTATGATAATGTTACTGCACATGTTGTCCGGAGTAAACTTATGTAATTCATGATAAATTAATTATTATAAAGTATTGAGCTTCGCCCGAAGCGAAGCCCCGAACATTAAATAAAACAATAATATTTTGGTAAGCTTCGCGAAGCGAAGCCCACAGGCCATGATTCGTCCTGTTCTTCAATTTCGTAGCTGACCTTAGTTGACATTTTCAATTCGCACGAAGCGAGACCCCGAACATTAAAAAAAATCATAGATCACATACTGCCATAAGCTTCGAGAAGCGGAGCCCCAAATCGCTTACAAATTCATATGTTATAACAATTTTATGACAGTGTGGTAAACATGGTGAAATGGTGTTGTAAACGCCAAAATAATGCCGAGCGCAGCGAGGTGTATAACAACAATTTAACAAGATGTGTGTTTCTCACAAAATGTTTAATAGTCCCCGTCATCCAAACACACACAAGATGATTGCGAGCGCAAACGAGCGTCTGGTCTCAGTTTCATTAAAATGTTTAAAGGAATATTTTAAATACCGCTTCATAATTTATAAACGGGCTGGCGTGGCCCTATAGACAACCGCTGAACTTGAAATCCGCTGAACCCGGTGTAAAGCCTCACCATCGCCACTGAGTTTCGTCTTTGCGTTTTTCAGCAAGACGCTTTTCATTAGCCTCGTCCGTCGGATGGGGACGTAAATTGGGAGGTTTTGTATATTGGAGTCTATCCTCCAAGCACGTTAGTTTAAAGAACTATATTTCAAAATATATTCGTTATAGTATGTCAGGTTCCAGATTACTGTGTGTGATCTCCTCTCTCGAATAACGAATAATGTGTTGATGAGTCATTAAACAACATTCAATTCATACCTTACAGATTGAATTGGCTTATCCCCAAATAACAAGGGCGAACCAGAGGCTATCATCACACCTAAAACCATCACACACCTAAAATTCGACAAGCAATGTTAGCCTATGCTTGTCAGATTTTAAGGGCCTCGCACGGGGTCATTATCATAGGATTTAGCAATTACTGTTTTCAAAATGCACTAGAATTCACATTATGTCATGTAGAAAACAAAGAAACTTCGGTAAGAGTAAGGGTATGGGCCTATACACGTATCATTTCCCTCTCTCAGGGACGGCTCTAAATAATCTATAATGTTTTGATGGCATTCATATTAAATTCCCTGATAATGATATGCATATTAAATATGACCACTCAAAATTAAATTATTAAAACATATTAAAAAAACACTTTAATTTGAAATGAAACAACAGGCCTAGATATATCATATATTTAAATAAAAATTGACAACATATATAAATCATTCATCCAGTTTTATTAAACCAATATAAATAATTGTGAATTTCCCACTTCGCTGTTCTCTCCTTCTCCCCTAGCTTGACCCCTGAAATATTAATATTATGTGCAGAATTGTCCAACATTTTTTCCAGCAGCTGTGCTGCAATTTCTTGTTTTGACTGTTTACGGTAATCGCCGCCATTACCGAAAAAGTGATTACTAGTGGAAAACCCGGCGAGAGTTGTCCAAAAAAGTCCCATATCAATATCACTTATATTTTTCAAGAAGTAGTCGCTACAAACTTGTTTTTTAAAAATCTATTTTAGATCTGGCGGCCATCTTGGATTTCACATCAACATGAATTTGTGCTAGGATCAACTAGACTTCATGGGCAACATTTCTGTAAAGTTTCATGAAAATCCATACAGTAGTTTCAGAGGAGTAGTCGCTACAAAAAAAAAATACGGGCGGACAGACGGACAGACAGACGGACGACGGACACCGCACCACGGTATAAGCTCTGCTGATCTCTGAACAGTAGAGCTAAAAATAATATCTAGATTGTGTGTGTCCATTTATCTATACTCCTTAAAGCACCAAAACTATTTCGCCTTTCACCCCAAATATCGCGCGAAACTGTATTGTGTAGGGTAACATGCAAAAATACACAAGACAATTGTTTTCTAATAAATTTTTGACAATAAAATAATGAATTTCGAATAAATTAATCGTAAAACAAGATTAACTGTTGAGGTTTATGCTGTTGGTAAAACCAGCCACGGTAAAATGTCGAATTGAAATCTTGGTGCTTTAAGCAAACTTTGAGTAGTGCATTTAGCGGAAAGACGGGAAGTGGTCAGCAAGGAAGTGTGAACGTGGTTGGTTGGTTGGTTGGTTGGTGGGTGGGTGGGTGGGTAGGTTGGTTGGTTGGCTGGGTTGGTTGGTTGGTTGGTTAACTGGTTGGTTGCTTGGTTGATTGGTTAACTGGTTGGTTAACTGGTTGGTTAACTGGTTGCTTGGTTGGTTGGTTAGTTGGTTATTTGGTTGGTTGGTTGTTTGGTTGGTTGGTTGGTTGGTTGGTTGGTTGGTTGGTTGGTTGGTTGTGGGTTGGTTGGTTGGTTGGTTGGTTGGTTGGTTGGTTGGTTGGTTGGTTGGTTAATTGATTGCTTGGTTAATTGGTTGCTTGTTGGTTGGTTGGTTGGTCGGTCGGTCGGTCGGTCGGTCGGTCGGTCGGTTGGTTGGTTGGTTGGTTGGTTAACTGGTTGGTTGGTTTGTTGGTCGGTCGGTCGGTGGGTAGGTTGGTTGGTCAGAATCGACAATTTCTCAACAAGCTGAGCTCCCATTGGGATTCGAAGCCGCCGCGTTGAGTATCGAGAAGGTTTCAAAGGATGCGTAAACGCAACAAACAGTATGTGTGCATGTATAATCAGAGTTTAAAGGGACACATGGCAATCTGGATATTTTGAAAACTCGCGGCGTCCCGTTAGTTTTTCTAAATAACATGCATTATTTCAATCATTAATAATAATTATAAGAATAGTATAAACCAAATTGTTTTTGTATATTACTGCCTTTTGATAATACTGCACCAATAATATATTTCAACATTTGGTAAAAATAACATAGAAAATTGAAAACACAAAATGTTATTTAATGATACGCAAGCCGGTTTAAAGTCAAAATGTTCCTTGATAAATAAGTAGAGACGCTAATATTGATGCTTGAGAAAAACATCACGATTGCCGTGTGTCCCTTTAAACATGTGCGTTGCAACTTCTATGCAGATTGCAGCACTGGAGAAATGTGTCAGTTTGAATGGTCCAAGTGGTCAACCTGCAACTCTACCGGCGGTGGTGACGGCTCGCAAAGACGGACAAAGACGGTCTGTTGTTATACAAATGAGCCGTGGGAAACATGTATCCACAGGTGTGGTTTAGATGGATCGGCCGACACGCGCACCTGTGGAGTATGTTACAACGGCGGAACTTTTATAAACAATGCGTGCGCATGTCCAACTGGTTATAATGGCACCTGCTGTCAGAATGGTGAGTAATTGGTAATATTTAGTCCTGATATTGTGTTGTTATATTATGTCATTAATAGGCCTTGATCCATGACCCACATGTTCCGATATTGCTACTAACACAGGTAGCAAATTCTACCATCACTTTTTTTGAAAACTAAAATGTCTGTAGATAACATGTTTCTATGACAGTTAGCTTATACAGTTTAATTCGAACACTATTACTATTACGTGTATCATTGTAGCCCTGGCATCAAAATGATAAAGTTCATTATTGCGCATTTTCTTGTTCTTTTGATAATTATTAAGTACTTTTAAAATATGCAATTAAGTTTATAATTCCTATTAGTTTAATACAAAATAATTAAGCGTTGTTTCAGCACTGATTAATGCTTAAAATCATTATTATGCTTAAAACTGGAAGTCCAAATTACCCCACCCACTATTGACACAGTTTTTATGCATTTAGATTAGTCAATATGTTTTACATTATATACATAACATTGTAAGAATCAGTAATTCACAACCTTTCTACGGTAATTTAATTATTATATTATACAGGGATTGTTTTTCATAGATTCATGAAAGTATGTACTATGCAACGTTCGTGCCTTTGCTTGCATGTATAAGTTCAATAAACCTGTAAAGAGGATACACACATCGAAGAGAAAGTGTATGCCTTCCTCAAAATAATTGCAACATCCCCTATTATTTTTATTTTCTGATTGAAACATGTATTGTACAAAAGACACAAACATTCAAAGGATTTTAGATGGGTAAAATATGTTTCCGCTTTTTATAACATTAGTCCATTTTTAGGTGTATGCGTTATTATATACTCGTTATAAGATTGAGACATTTGGATATGTATTACACATAAAGACACGAATTATTTTATATAAAAACCTTGCAAACACAAAATCCAATTAGATTATATTTTAATGTTTTTAATAGCAATTTATGTTTACTTCAAGTTTGACCACAGGGTTACCATTTGAAACAGACATTGTAGGGGAACTATAAGTTTATCCTTAATACAAAATATAAAATATACGTCTAGTTCTTGTAGTTTTAGAGAATATTGTTTTTAAAGTTTGTTTTCTATTGTTTTCCATATACATCCGTGTAAATATGGTGACGTTGGTCGACCTGGGGTTGGTCCAAATATAACTCCAGTCACCATTTTAACAGCGTTGGTAGAGGACTACATGCAACATATTAGACATCTAGATCTAGCTCTTTGTAGTTTCAGAAAAACATAAAAAATAAATATATATGTTGTCCTATATAACGCTATGTTAAATATGTGGACCCTGCGGCGGGCCCAAATATAACCACAGGGTCAGCATTTTAACCAAACATCATAGCGGATCATAAGCTCAATATGTCATTGCAAAATGGTAAACCTCCAGCTCTTACAGTAATAGAGAAAACGATTTTTGAAAGAAACCTTATTTTTATTTAAAGGAAACAGCTACCCTGTTGCACTTCTATCGTGGATTTTTTGTTTCTCTACAGTTTCTCCATAACATTGTACTAGTAAGAATTGTCCACCTAAGATGGTAGCGAACAATTGTCTGGCTCATGATATAATGCATATAGATCTAACTTACACCTAACTTGGAATTTTCCGGTAGGAGGGAATTAAACTGGCAACGAATCGGTGATACATGTATGGATGGGGAATAAGGCATAACCCTTCATTCCTTGAAAGGAATTAGAACATATTTACAACTGTGGGCCATATGCGCAATATTAGTGGAATTATACAATCACTCTTAAAATATTCCGTTTTAAATGACAACTAAACGTTCTATATGTAGTTGGGTGAAGGCTGACTTGGCTATAACGTGCAATAACGGCAATGCAAAGTTTGAGTTCCCTGGACATGTATACCGCTTGCAATCCATGTTAACTTTTTGTTTAAGTTTGGTGTAGAGTGTTGTGTAGATATCCATTTTCTTCAGTAATTCACTGTGCCATTAAATTAACACATAATGCATCGGGTACTTCTTTACCCCTAGGCAAACCATATTTGATATTTCGTGTAGATACACCCGCCGAAGCTGCCTGGCAATCAAATGTTTTACATATGGACATGTATATTTCGGCGGATTTAATAGGAAAAATCCATAATCCGTAATGTGTTGTGTCCTGGTTTTAAAGGGGGTACATCAGGATTTTTCCAGAAATATCTTAAATTATAAAAATGTTCCAATTCATGATAAAACACTTATATCAATCAAAATATGATGTTCGAACCATTTTGTTAATGTCTAAACTTTGAAAACCCCATATAGCTAGGACGGAATCGGACGTAAAATGCTGAAATTAACCCCGGTGCGTCACCTAGGATAGCACGTATTACTTTGCAGAATGAATTTCTTTGCAAATAAGGGATAGTTTTTGGGCTCATTCATTATGTTTTGGCGATGTAGAATAGAAAATATTAATATTTGTCAATTTTAAGTCGGACACCTAGACCCCCATGAAAAGCCTGATGTACTCCCTTTAAACAGGTACATATACAATGCATATACAATGCATATAATTATATCTCAGTATTGGGGAATTTTAAAATAAACATGCACAGTAACAATTTTTTTAACTTTTATTTGAGGCAAAATTGTAAAAAAAAATAATTAACAAATACATGTTAGTATATAGTCCACAAACTCAATACTGACAATACTTTTAAAATCACATGTGAAAACTGCATCAACTGGTAGTTTACAGGCAATCATGCCATGAAATTTCTGATTTACAAAACTGTATCTTAACAATTGTACATCCACAACATTTAACATATAAAAACATTGTATCATAATCACACAATTTGTTTGTTTGGAGCACTTCCTCTGTAACACCGTACTGTTTTGGCACTGTTTTGGTTTAATTTGTTGTTTTTGGTTTTTTGCGTGGTGAATAGACGAGCAAGTAGTACATCTTTATAAAATAACTCGGCCAAAACATAACTCGGCCAAAACACCGACATAACTCCTAACCGTATAAGTCCATGAAAGTGTTTCATAACATTTGCGTTTACATCGCACAAGCCAAATTTTTGGACGAGTTTATACTAGTATGCTGGCCCCCTGCTATATTTATGGTAAAAAAATAGGACCACATGGCCCCCAGAATAACTTTTTTAGTATTTTACAGATACGGTTAAACTATATATCATTGGAAAAATTAGAATATGCACTTTCTACAATAGTAAAGATATTTATTTGAATGCGAAATAAGTGATTTAAGGAATGCAACAAATACACCCATCTGCCTTATTTTAATGACTAAAAACACTTGGCCCCCACTCGGAATTATTTAATACAGCTTTGATATTTAATAACTGTATATATTTATTTAGCTGAAGATAACTACTTTCTAAAACTGTAAGGATAATTTAAATCGTAAAAGAAATGGCAATGTTACATGCGAATCGTATTTTTTTAGTCGCTGTATTTTGGTTTGGCACGCCTGGCCCCCAAAATATTTTTATGGAGTACTTAACATAATATTATTTCGCTTTTTATACATTTAAGGCATATGTTATGTAGTTTGTCTGGATGCAAATATGACTAAAATATGTTTATAAATGGCAAAGTTGTTATATGCTTTTGAAAACAGCTATTGCATTTACCGATTTGATAAATGTTACAAATATCTACCAACATAGTTTTGCGGGTTATTAAAGGATAGTCACCTGGACTGACCCCAACATTTTTTCAGTGCGACGATAGTCACGTGACCGGTGATACATTGCAAAAATAGTATAGTCTTTTGGCGGTGCATATCAAATACATATACAGTTATAACTGTAATGCGTTAAAAGGCCAATTCGATAACGTTCTCCATACAGATTATTCAAATCTGCATACTATTTAATGTAAATATGTTCTTATCTTAACAGGAGATGTGACGGACACATGCTTGCAATGTCTTTGTGACGTAAGTCCAACACGCTTGTTTCATCTTATATACGATCCCTTTATATAGTAGTATACGTTTATGTCCTCTATCTTAAGAGTAGTGCCTGGGTCAATGCCAAGATTGTGTGTGCTTGTGTTTACGTTTCTGCAAATATCATCTGTATTTTAAGAACACTTCCCACGATACTCGATAACCGGGACATTTTCCAAAAAAAGTACTATATAGTTCAAAATCCAGCTGTAGTATATATCCGTAGTAGCCCTGGATGTTCTAAATACAGGCTCGTATTATGTTATAAAATGTACTCTTCAAATGACGTTGACATAAAACAGATGTTCTACCCAACTCTACTGATCAAAAACAAGAGGTCAATGACCTTGAAGCTCTACTGATATATTTTGATAGCCAAATCAGCCATGGGAACCTGTGAAGTTTTATGGAAATAAGACCAACACTTTCAAAGAAGCAGTCGCCACATGTTTTCCTATATCGCTCTATGTAAACAAAGATGGCCGCTGGCAGCTATGCTTGACATAGTATCAAAATGAATTTTGTTTAGGACCAACTACATGTCATGACAAGTCATTTTTAGTAAAGGTTCCAAATCAATACCACTTATGGTTTTGAGAAGTAGTTGCCACAAACTTGTATTTAAGCTGTGGCAGCCATCTTTAATTTCCGGCCAACCTGATTTTACTTGGGACTAACTGGACATCAAGACCAACATTCCTGTAAAGTTTTATCAAATTCATTTTGGTAAAGGTGTAACCAAACCGATAACACTGATAGTTTTAGAAAAGTAGTCGTCACAAAATTGCACTTAAAATCTATTTTTAGCCATGGCAGCCATCTTGAATTTAAGGCCAACCTGATTTTTACTTTATAGGACCAACTAGACATCAAGAGTAACATTCCTATATTCCTAAATAGTATGATTTATTATGCAACATTATCTATGCAACATTATATCTCATTCAATTTCATCCTAGTCTAAAGAATATATCTTTTTATTTCCAGCTTATAAAAATGTCATAATGCTACCACAAATTTTAATTATGAAGCTATAGAATTAAATCCCTTACAACATCAAACTTAGTATATCCTATTTGCTGTTCAACAGTAATTTCTCCAAATCACCCTTTTGTAACATAAATGGAATGATTCATATTCATAAATATACCACGTCTCTCCTGAGAATTATGTTACTATCTCACCAGTACAAGTAGATTTGTCTCAGTGGTTATATTTGGAAAATCAGAATCAAAATAAACTCTTAAAATCCTACAATTTGTTTTATGTCTTTTTCTGAGAGCCAAAAATACAAAGGAGACTTAATCCTTACCCCACTATGAATGTATAATGGACTGTCCTTTCTTTGCATTTGGACCAGTCCATTTATAGTACAAATGGGTGTTTCGGTCAAATGACTGATGAGCAACCAGACAGTGTAAAATCTGATCAGCCTGCGAAATGTAGTGCCAACAATTTGGTAAAGTTTCCAATTCAATAACACTTACGGTTTTTGAAAAGTAGTCGCCACAAAGTCGCATTATTTAATTCTAATTTTAGCAGTGGCGGTTATCTTGAATTTCCTACCGACCTGAATTGGATCAACTAGACATCACGAGCAACATTCCTGTGAAGTTTCATGAAAATCCGTCATGTAGTTTCAGAGGAGTAGTCGCCAAAAGTTTTCCCTATATAACTCTATGTAAACAAAGATGGCCTCTGGCAGTTATGTTCAACATTGAATCGAAATGAATCTGGGTTAGGACAAAAAAAACATAACGTACCAGTCATCTTTGTAAAAGTTCCAATTCAATATCGCTTACGGTTTTTGAGTAGTCGCATTTTTAACATGTGTTTAGCAGTGACGGCCATCTTGAATTTCATACCGACCTGAATTTTTGCTAGGATCAACAAGACATCAAGAGCAACATTCCTGTGAAGGTTCATTAAATTTCATAGTAGTCGCCACATGTTTTTCCTATATAACTCTATGTAAACATAGATGGCCACTGGATGCCATGTTTGACATCCAATAAATTGAACTTTGGTTAGGTCCAACTACATGTCGTGGCAGTCATTTTGGTAAAGGTATCAAATCAATTTCACTTATAGTTTTTGAGAAGTAGTCTCCACAATATCGCAATTTTTAAATCTATTTGTAGCCATCTTGAATTTCCAGCCGACCTGAATTTTTGCTAGGATCAACTAAATATACATCAAGAGCAACATTCCTGTGAAGTTACTTGAAAATCTGTCAAGTAGTTTCAGAGGAATAGTCACCACAAAAAAAGTTTACGGGCGGACAGACAGACAGACAGATGGACGGATGGACGGTAGGGCTAATAAACAGGACGCACTTTTAATGCTGGTATTTCCATAGGCTAGTTTTTGAGTGACTATAATCGCTTGAAAAAAGAGTTTTAATAAATACAAAAGTCAATGTGTGTAATAAGCACACTTAATTGAGAACAAAATATTCAAATGTGCCATAATTTGTTATGGATGATATCAAAACGTCAAAGGGCGGTAATTTGATAGTGTTGATACAGCTATCTACAAAAGCTTTATTATTTTTTATTGTGTGCTTTTTGGCGTAATGAACCTACACAAAATAATGTCTCGAACACATTTTGGTATTTTTTTTACAGAGTTTATGATTTAAGGGGTGATACTATACCCCGGTCGAATTCCCGGTTACTTCCCGGTTAAAACCCGGTTGAAAAGGGGTGGCAAATGTGATGAGTGTGTTGATGTTTCAGATATTTTAATGACATATATGTCTTATATATGTATTCATTTTTCCATAATCATTAAAAAAAATGTTGAGAAAAAAAAAGAAAAAAAAAGAAAGTAGTTTAATTAAGTGTTGAATATTGGTGTTTTTTCACGATAATTTGACTGGTTTTGGCAATTCCCGGTTCAGTTTCTGATACATTTAAAGGATAACAATGCCTAAATAATTTATAAGTTATTGTTTTATTTCATAATATATGGTATTATTAACACATAACAATAATAAAAATAGAAATAAAACAGAAAATAAACGTTTTATTGCTTCATTTCCAACACCTGTATTTCGTGTAAGGAAAGCCGTAGAAATTACAGGTGAAGCGTTATTTCTACACGTCGTGAGAAACAGATTTTTAAAACCTTATTCCCAATGTTGTATTAATTATATTGTATTATTTCAATTTTACAGCTTGAATGTTTTTGTCCACTTAAATGTTAATGGGTATGAAACTATATGTTATTGAGCCTGAAACTCTTATTGTAATTTCTAATAAAAGTATAATGTAACAATTGTAATATTATTAGTATTCGTCATTAGTACTTATCAATACATGTTATTCAAAAGTGTTAAATGTTTGTTTCCCGATCATGGCTTTGTTTAAGTGTACAACTGGTTTAATTATGAAATTACTCTTCAAACTTCAAATTGAAAACTTAAAAGAAACCAAATTAAGCTGACAAACAAACAGTACCTCAATATAAAACATTACACTTAATTCAATCAGTTCGTGTGACAGTGTTCTGTTTGTGATGATTAAAGTACAAGTGACGGCGTAATTAAAAGCGGAAGATTAAAACATCCTTTTCAAGTCTTGATCAAAAAATATTTTTTTAAATGTAAACAAAATAACGACCGTACAGTAATTAACATGGTAACCCATTTCAAAATCCATAAAGAAAATACACATATAAATCTTCAAATATAGAAATGGTTTTCATATTCCATAGGAACAGATTACATATTCCATATATAACATGCGTATTAAATGTTAATTTGAGTTTAAAACTGCGTTAGTGTTAATCGTGTTTAGTGCTGTAGTTTAAAATGGCTCCTAAGACTTTGATTATAGGACATAGTCAAGTGCGTTATTTTAAGGGCCAACTTTTTATATTTATTTTTTAAGAAAAAGAGGGATAACTTTGGTGTTTACTAAATGTGTCAACTATTTCTTTGTTTGGACTATTGGACTTTTGGTGGAGGTCTAGTTTATACTTATTATTATTTCTTTTCCTGTTTTGTTGCCCAGAAAATAATGGAGGTTTTGTTGACCAGATATAAGAAAAGTGGGTAACTTTTATTTTTGATCAGTATATGAACGTATTGTGTGTTGTCTTCTTTACACTTAAAGGGAATGAAGCGACACAGCCAAACAAGTAATAGATAGAGTATGATCTCATTGAGTTGGTTAATTTAAACATCGAGATGAGATTTGGCTTTCAGAAAAAGACAGACAACAAATTGTAGGATTTTAAGATTTTATTCTAATTCTGACGAGATGAGACCATACTCTTTTTGTTTCGTAGCATGTCCATTTCAGCTCCCTGCCATACTCTAAATTCCAATAACTGGAATTATTCTGAAAAGTGTTATTTTCAATTAAACGATTTACACCTGTGCTATTACAAAGGGAATTTGCAGTGACCATGCTACAAGCTATATTATTGAGTTCTGAAAAATTTGGGGGAAATGTGAAAGAATTAATATCAAAATCGGATGATGAACAAAAAAGATATGACCATTTGAAGGTTGTTCTGAAACAGATATGAAATTCACCATTTTTTATGACGTCATAGTTCCAAATTCCCATACATGGAATATTGATAAATATCATTTAAAGCAAAGAAGATCACTGTTAATGAATGCAAAATCCTTTACTGCTCATACAACGCATTATTGCCATTAAATATACACATTTTTCATATAGTTTCTGTAATTTCTTTCCTATAAATCAACAATTTTCCATATTTATAAATTTTCCATATACGGTCATTTAGAACTGTGATGTCAAAATGGCGGCTTCCATATTCATTTCAACACAACCAAAAATGATCGTTATTTCTTTGTTTATCACCTGATTTTGAGGTAATTATTTCCCCCCCTTTTTTTAGAACTCTCAATAATAAAGATGGTTTGGCTGTGTCGCTACCTACCCTATGCTCTTACGTGACCATTTAAGATACACTCTTTCTATCGAATTAGCTTTTGATAGCGTATCCGTGACGATGATGCGTGCTAAACCTTCTCGCCTCTCACCGCTGCGGGTTCGAATCCCACTTGGAGCTCGACTTGTAAGATTCTTACGGTACAGTACAGTACTGGTTCTACCGAGGAAACATGGGTAGTCTGCCTCCAACACAAAAAAAGAATTCGACCGTCGTATATAACCTTACATGTATAAAACACCATACAAAAAAAAACATACACGCAAAAAGCTTTGTAAAACCCCAAACTGCAGCCATATATTTCACGATTGGCGTGATTAATTTATCTAATTACTCTAATATGTATTCGAAAGATAACTCAGTAAATGTATATAGACTTTTAAATACAGATGTCAAAGCCTTCCTACAAGTGTTGCCTGGGCATCGGTGAATGATCCACCTTGCCTAAACAGCTGAACCTATTAACAATATATATATATATATATATATATATATATATATATATATATATATATTATATATATAATGCATCATCACTTAAAAAAAGTTAAATGTATTGTTAATGAGCCACACTTTTTAAATACCATGACCTTATTTGCTGATGTATTTACAAGAAGTTTCCACTTATTACAATATGCTGATACAAACAATATTATCAATGGTTTTTGTAAAAAAATTCCTGCAAGACTGATCCTGTAACTTTATCTTACAGCAAGAATCCGGTTGTCGGCCTTTAAACTGTTCTATGGACGTCACTAGTCAAGCCTGTGGTTACTTTCAAATACACTACAATTACTACGTGGATTGCTACAAGCCTAAACCAAGTAAGATTATTTCAGTAATTATAAGGCATAATAAAATGTTAACAGTAAAAAAAAAAGCATGCGCTTAAAGAAACTAACCCGCCATATAACGGCAAATTATTACATTACACAAAACCGTTTATCAAAACTCTATCCAGGTGTTCAGGTCATATAACAATGTATAGATGCTGATTAAAAGTATAGATTTATTCATGGATTCTTAAAATACCCATTATTGAATATGTGTAAAATGGATTTTGAATTGGTAACTCTTAATTCGGTGCTCCAGTTTTGTGGGTGGCCTGGCTTATATTGTCTTTAGAGTTCGGGTTCTAAAAATATGTTAATTATATATATACCTTGGTGACAGTAGGTACATATGTTGTAAAATGTAGCTGTTGTTTGCGGGACAGCTCCTTATTGTTCACGTTTCGTGTGAGAAACACAACCTATTTTAATTTTCACACATATGAGAAGTCGTACGAATATTTCGGTTCAGATTTTGTAATTTTCACACAATTTTTGATATTCTAAAAAGTCGAAAAAAAATATTTTTTTCAATATTAGAAACATATCCTTTTGTGTAACTATTATTTATACATGATTTCATTGGTAATGCGCTTTCTGACTGACCCAAGATATTTGGCCGGCGCAACGATACCAGCCTGCTCAGTCTAATATTTTCTATTTCTTTTAGTAGATAAGTAATTTCCTAGACTTGCAAATAATCTTCTAATCTCCAGGATATTTTAATTTAAAAGGCCTAATAAACATTACTTTTCAAAGTCACACTTTCAAATTAAAAATTTCACAAAGATACTTGAAATTGATGTGAAATTGACCAGTTTTAACAGAAATAAAACAGCTGCAATTTTAAAAAAAAATCTTTAATCGTATGGCGTGTATGAGATATAAGAATGTGTGAATATAACCACTAAAGTAAGACACCTCAGCAAAGCTTCTCTTTTTTTTAATCGTGTTAACCCTTATCAGCTGCTTCCATTATAGATATAAAAAGACCTTGCTAACTTTTGAAAACGAATTTCGATCCTCTGTGACAAACCAGGCCCCACATGGTGATAAAAATTTTGCTCTTGAACAGTTTTCACTACGCGGGAGTGTGCTACTAAACCATTCGTTTTTCTCGTAAAAAAACAACAGCAATTCAACTTCATTACATGGTGATTTTGTGTGCAAGAGTTTTCGTATAAATAGTGATGTGACCATTTCATGTGGACTGTCGAAAACAAATATGCCCATCATTTCTGTATTCTTCACACATACACTGCACGTACATTGTGTTGCATATTCGTATGCATTTGTGTGGAGAATATGAAACGTGAATAATACGGTTCCAAAATAGCCGTAAACAGTATTCATAGGCAAAACATCAACATCTCTCCTATATATGTTTTCTTGATATGTCGATTGTATAGAATCTTAAGACATATCGTAGCGATATAAAACAATATTTGCCAATTGTTTTCAGTGTAATTAGTTCATTATGTTTTATAATATTTTCAGTATGTGATAAATACTATATGCTTTATTCATTGTTTCTTATCGTTTCAACATGGCATTTAGGGCTCTGTTTCAACTTAAAATTACCGTAACTAACAAACCTTGACATCGTATTTCGTGATACATAATGTGTATCATACTGAGTTAGGTGTGACGTTTAGTTAACATGTATTTAGTTTTATTTACTTAAATTGTTATACTTGTAAAGGCACACATTGCAGTGATGATCATGACTGTTGGGAGAAATGTTCGCAAGACAAAGCCTGTGCTGAAACATGCGTACGACAATACATGAACAGGTTTAAGAATAATCACGGTGCCGAGTCGAACTGCGAGAGTTTCGCCAGACTGCACAATGGTGGTCCTCATGGTGACGATCCCCATGGCTCAACTGTCAGCCGAAATTCCACTAACCACTACTGGTCGTTGATTGAGAAACAGGGATGTAACAAAACTTCATAATAATGATATGATTCAAAATGTATTGATATATATATGAATACATGCATGTTCAATTAGACTAGTTGCACTGTGTTTTCATCTTGATTTCCTCGTGCAATCTTTAGCAGTTTTTCTCTTGATCAAAACAACCCTTGGTAAAAACAACGTGCACTAAATTTGATTCGGGAATAAAAATAAATATATTTAAACGTGTGCGTGTAGGGCCTACATGTGTCTGCATGCGTGTTCTGCGCGCAAGCACCTCAAGACCAATAGAGAAGAAAGTAAAAGAAAGCAAAACAAAATACTTATACTGAAAGGAAAAAGAAACGCAGGGTGCGTATTTCCGCTATATATTGCATATACTGCACACTTAATTCCATATATATTCCAAGGAAATCTCAAGATGTTTTGTAAAAAAAAAAGTGCAGTTAGTTAGAGAAAGTACACGATGTAACAAGAAATTCATAAATGCTGAAGTTCCTCTTTGAAAAATTGAGCCAGTTCAGTACTGTATTTAATGTTAAGTGATTGCAACATATAAAGCCTAAGTTTGCTCACCTGCTTGAGCCAAATGCGCATTCTGACGATAATGAAACTTTAAAAGGGTAACCATTGGTGTGTTCAGTGCTGTTTAAACCTTCTTTCTAAAAGGACAGGCTTAATGTCGCCCTGTACCATTCGATTAGCAGTAGCATATTAAACATACAATATATAGCGGAAATACGCACCCTGCGTTTCTTTTTCCTTTCAGTAGATCTATATATAAGTTAAGAAGTTAATGAGAAACAGATAAATGTATCAGTCAAAATGTGTTCGTTAACACAGTTGTCTGACCCATTTGTTTTAATATAATACCACGCCGGGGACACAAGGCGGCATACCCCAACCAGTCACATTATTCTGACACCGGACAGACCAGTTCCGGAACTACCCTTTATATGCGGAACCATTTTTATGAAGTCTGGTGTCCCGATCGGGGATTGATCCTACAAACTCCCACATGCAAGGCAGACACCTTACCACTATGCAACCGTCGCGGTTGAAAACATCGACAACCTCGATTATATATTATGTTACATACGTAGTTATTGAAAAGTCGGTGACAACCCGTACACTGCCGTCACCGGTATGCACAGATATATTTAAGCGGAATTGGTATACAAGATACAAGTATTCTTATAAAAGTTTTATAAATATTATATAGCGCAAGTTATGTGGGATTATAAGTATCCATGTGAGATAGGTAAATCTCACCCGAGGGTCAGAATTGTAACCAGGGACGAGGCTCTGCCGAGTTCCTGGTTGCAGTTCTGATCCTATCTCACATCCTATCTCACATGGATAAACTCATGGTGGATTACTTTTCTTGCATATCAATGACATTTTGTGCATCGACGTCACCAATAACTAACATTTTAATGTTTTTTAACACAATGACGTCATGTATCTGTTCACGTTACTGACGTCATTATTGTTGCGCGTGAATTTTATCTCGACCCTAGGGTGTATTTTGTATTGTATACTGATAGGCCATTTGGTCTTTTGTATTAATAAAGTGTATCTATCTATATAATGCAATTATAAGATGGTAACTAGTAAGCCAAGTTAGGCTGGGTACAATCCAATTTTGCTCAATGTTGCCTATATGCTTTATATATGTACATTTTATGTTACCATATATGTGATATTTTGTAAACTATGTATTTGTCACTGAAATAAATAAATATACATACAAGTGTTGTCATAAAACAGAAAGATAAAGAACAAAGTGGCTTTAAAAGATAACATACAGAGTTTAGGGCATCTGGTGACCGACAGTGCAAACAGCCAGTTTGAAAGAATTCAGACTGGATCTCATACCAATGTTAGATGGCAAGTTATTCCACTGCCAAACTGTCTGCCAAGCTTTCATTAATATCAACAATCTGGCTAAGTTTGGAAATGATCAGATGAAAAATGAAGACCCTATAGCGATGTAAAAGTTAACGCTCGGACAGACGAAAGACAATTAACCATCCATAAGCCAGGGTTGTTATATATAACTACCCTGCATAAGCAAGACGCTACTTTTAACGCTCGATACAAACTTCAAGATTGCCTTGTGTCCGTTTAAAATGATAACTAAACCTATAAACCGTTCTGTATTTAGTTGGGAGAAGGCAACTTGGCTATAAAGTGCAATAACAGTAATGTAAGTTTGGGTTCCCTGGACATGAACATGGAGCTTTCACTCCATGGTTTTGTTTTAAGTTTGGTGTAGTGTTGGGTAGACATCACTCTATGGTTTTGTTTTAAGTTTGGTGTACAGTAGTGTTGTGTAGACAACCATTTTCTTCATTGGTTCACCATGGCAATACAATGCATGGGGAACTTCCCTACCCTTAGACAAGCCATGTTTGGGTGTAGATACAACTGGCGAAGCTGCCTGGAAATCAAATGTTTTACAGATGGACATGTATATTTTGGCAGATTTAATAGGAACAAATCCATAATCCATAATGTGTGTCCTGGTTTTTAAACTGGCTCATAAAAAGCATTCCTCAAAATAATTAAAGGACCATGTTTAGATTTTGGTCATTTTTTAACGCGGTTATTGAACAATTTAATGTTGTTGTTTTTTAAGTTTAGTTGTATTCTTTTACAATTGTTACGTTACACACATGTATTAACTTTTTATATGGATATGAAATCCATAATATTAAAGGTGAAGTAATTATTACTGTTCTATTTTGTGGTCCTTCAATTATTTAAAGGAGTATATATATATATCTCAGTATTGGAGAATTTTTAAAATCAACACGCACAGTAACAAATTTTGAACTTTTATTTGAGGCAATATAGTAACAAATTAAAAATAAATTAACAAATACATGTTAGTATATAATCCACAAACACAATACTGATAATAATTCCATAATCACATATGAAAACTGCATCATCTGGTAGGTTAAAGGGAAGCATGATTTACACAACTGTAAGCTAACACTCAATACATCCACAACATTCAACGTGTACACAGACATTGTATCAGGATCACATAATAATTCTTAAGTTTGGAGCATTTAGTCTGTAACTGCAGTAGTAACTCTATTGCATTTAAAGACTTGTTGCTCCAAGGTGACATAAAACTACTCGAGTACTTTTAAGCAGTTCTACAGTTTCATAGAAAAAGCTATTCTAATGTTTTAGGAAATGACTCCTCATGTTCAGATATACAGATATTATTTCTGACAAGGTTAAAGCAGTGGCTGTCAGAGACCATTTTAACATTGTAACAACTCACTCCTTGAGCCAGAAACCTCACTTATAACAGTTGTCCCATTAAATGTATCAGATGTCAAATAAATGTCAAAGTTTTACAAAACTATTTCACCATGTTCTTCAAGATCAAAACTTGCACTCCTATCGGGGGCCAGGATGGAATGAAAACAGAAAAGTTTTCATAAACCCTGTGAGACCAAAATTCTCATAGAATTTAGTCTCTTCGGAAGTCGAAAAGTGAAAGTGAAATAATTGTGAAAAAAATAAATAATTTAAAAGCTCTTAAATGACATAAAATGTTTTCCTTTTTATTGTACGATAAAATGCTTTAAAAAGCTTAAATGTGTGGAAAATAATAGTTAAATCCTCAGTCATACCTTATTCTTAAAGAATCTCACAGATTTTGGGATAAATTTCCCTTAAACAAATCTTAAATCTCACAGATTGTGGCTTCAAAAATATCACACATTTGTTTTCCCTTACAAATTGCCGCCATATACAAGGTAAATTGACAACACTAAAGTGAAACTATAACATCGTAGGTATGTTGTGTGATAAATAGAATCTTACATTCGCGACTGTATTATTGACTTTTGTAATAAACTCTTATACAGAGCCTCGTATCCTTTTATCCAACTCGTTTATTAAAATCAATAACACAAAGCCACTCATGTAAGATCTCTATATATTACATAACTGTCTCTGATTTATATAGGAAATACTGGGAATAGAAAAGCTATATCTACTCGTTTGCTCTACTGGGAAATATCTCCCACTGAAATACTGGGAATAGAAAATACTGGGAATAGAAAAGCTATATCTACTTGTTTGCTCTACTGGGAAATATCTCCCAGTGGGAGATATTTCCCAGTACGGAACATTGCTCGACCTTTTCCGTCAGTGGCGGGAATGCCAAATGACGTTCCGATTGTTTTACGGACGTCTTCGTCAGATTCTGCCACTAGGAAATAACGATTACGGAAATTAACGAATAGTTCCGGTTACACTTGTTTTGTTTGTATGACGTAACGTCGTCTTGAATGACATAACGTCGTCTTGGCATTCTCGTGCAAACTGGTGTAAAAAGGCGTGAATCATTAGAAATATTAATAAAATATCATTTTAAATTATGTAATATATAGTTTAATAACCAGTGTTTTTGAGATACTGAAAATATCTCCCTCGGTAGAGAAATGGTCCCGATATAAGAACTCGTGCTCTGCACTCGTTCTTATATATTTCTCCGCACTCGTTCTTATATCGGGACCATTTCTCTACCTCGGGAGATATTTCCCGTATCTCAAAAACACTGGTTATTAAACTCTAAGCTATTCTCTGTAAACATATCAAAGGTTCAACACATGGATGTATCTCCATACCAATAAGGAACAAGATACAACAGTGTTGCTTTGAACCCTTAACTGTTGAATTACAATCTTGTTTCCATGGAAACACAAGTCATACTAATATAAGAATGTTTTTATAGCAACAGTTACAATTAAGCCTGTATGTTCATAGAGGATCTTACATGAGTACTCGTTCATTATTGAATTTATTAAACGAGTTGGCAAAAATCTTGCCGAGTTTAATAAATTCAATAATGAATGAGAATGAATGTTAGATTCTATTTATCACATAACTCATATATCGACTTTTATTGCATTTTGCCTGTTGCTTTAACACGCGAAACCGACATAAACCGTGGGATTGGATCATATAGTCATTATCTTTTTTTTTTTTGACAGAGCGTACTAGACTCATTTGCATACTTATATAACTAGTGGTACATCGAAAATATAGAATGGTGTTATTCCACTCCCACACCGTAAATCATCTGATGAATCTATTCATCAAGCTTCATAAAGATTCTTTGAACAGCTTCAAAAACAAATATTTTGAGGATTTTACTTTTTTGTTTCAAAATGCCAACACTTTAATATTAGAAAGCACTTTATTTCATAAGGGACCACAAGACCAGCAGGTGTATATGCATAGCAAGTTTCAAGAAGATACCGTAACTGTTCTGGGTAATGATCCAAACATGATTTGTTTGATTCAATGGTGTTTTACAGACGTCATTTTTAGCACAGTTATGCCAAATACGACGGTCGTTTTTTTGTGGTAGAGGCAGATCACCCCCGTTTTCCTGGGTAGAAACAGTACTGTATACCTCTCACCATCCGTAAGAATCAACACTTTCTAACTTAACAAGTCGTGCTCCCAGTGGGATGAACATTTGAACCAAGTTTACTTTGCTTCTATGGAAACACTAGAAATATTAAAATCAGAAGGTTGATATGTGCATAAGGGCGTGTTTCATGAATTTATGTAACCATCTTTGGAGTACATGTAATGATACTGAAACAAAATGTTTCCATAGAAACACTAAAACTATTAATATATAAGAAAATTATTTATATTAACTAATATCTTTATATGTGTAGCAAGTTTCAGGAAGGATGGCTGGACACCACCATAACATAATATGTACCGTTTTTCGAACGAGCGAATAAAAATAGATTGATATCAGAAAGTACAATATATCAAACAACACAACAATTGTTTTAATATGTGTAGCAAATTTCGTGAGTATATCTGCAGAAACGAGGCCTGACTGATGGATGGACCGCATTTGTTTACCCATGGAAACTTTTGTTTTGTGTGAAATGAAATGAAATATCCATGACTAGATAACAAAGTTCCAATATGGTCTTTGAAACTTGTAAGCAAGTCACATGAATTCGTCGCAAGATGAACATTTTTATTTTTTTCAAGTCGAGTGAGATATCACTCCCGTCTTCTCTGTACCAAGGTCAATTTGTGAACTGAAGATGAACTGATATAGCTGCTTGTAACGCTTTCTAACCTGCAATATTGTTAAACAGAACGTGAATATACGAGACATAAGGAATATCTACTTTTACAGTTAAACAGGAAAATCAATGGAGACTGTCCTAACAAGGAAGATGTTGGCTGAGAAATAAATATTACAGGGACACCCAGCCATAATGAAGTATTAACAGGCATTAAAAGTAGAATCTCAGTAGCATTTGGAGTTTTCAATTTTCATGATGTTCTACCACAGCTTTATATATATTAAACCTTAACCCGCTACATATATATAATGGACTGTTCTTTCTTTGAATTAAGACCATTCCATTTATGTGACAAAGGGTAGTTTTGGGGAAAATGACTGATCAGCAGCTGGACATTGTAACCATCATCAGCAGGAGCTGGACATTGTAAACCATCATCAGCCTGAGTTACTTGCTGGCTGATCTGGGTTTACAATGGATACAAAGGCAATTATAGTCGTGCTTAGCGGGTTAAGGGTTAATGGTGCAAACTGCAATAACCAACAATTAGTAAAATATGCAAAAATAATTTGCTTTGAACCAGTCCAATAATGAACCAGTCCAATAATTTATTATTAACAAGTTGTAAACATATAAGTTATGTAGAAAAACTAATGGGATGCTACTTATTCAAGGACTGGGTGTGTAAATATGCAAACAGGGTGTGCAAAATAATTTGCTAACACATTTTACGCGCCAATTCGCGCCACGTTGGTGTTGATGGGGTAATGTATTTTCACAGATAAAGGTGAAAAAAGGTGCAATTTAGATCATCTTTCTTCTATAAATGCATACAAAACATAACAATAATGAGAAAGTAAGAGCTTGGAAGTGTTGTTTAGCTACAAAAAAAACACCATAAAACATTTTTTTTACCCCACCCTCCTCTAAAATTAAAAATAGCCATTCAAAAGACGGCTGCACGGTTGGCTGACTAACCAAAATCAAGATTGCCATGTGTCTCTTTTAATACAAAGAAACTGTACTCAAAATATTTTTTTCATCTGCGTGTTTTTCTTTTTCCGGGACTTATTTTTGCGTAACAAGTAAGAACATGCTATCAAATATGTACCTGTCTAACTGTCACATTACCAAACTGTCTGGCAATTTTAGCAAATGTTTTCTCCTTGGCACCATGCCTTTTACATTTTTCTAAAATAGTTTTATCCGTCTCCCTGTAAATACAAACATGCCAGAGTAAGCCTTCATCTGTAATGGTATCTTCAGTCTTGTATTGCTTAGACTGCAAGAACTATCCTAAATTAAATCAGAATACTAAGTGGTGAAGAATTTAGACAAGTGTAGCATAAACATTGGTAAAAAGGGGGATAATTCTAGTAAAATATGACAGTTATGGTTCTTGTTATATACCATTGTGTAATGCAATGAACATGTGTGCCAAGTTTCAAAGCTGACAATTCTTTATGAAAAATGAGGAAAAACAAACACTTTAACCAGAACATCAAAACGCGTAGGAATTACTGGAGTCAATCTGACAGACAGGCAGGCGGACAGAAAACAGACACACGGATATCGCCAAACTATAATCCTGCTCAAAATCTGCCTTTTAGCATTAAATGTGTTGAGGAAACAATACCAACAATGATGAACTCTGAAATAGTAGATAAAAACTGATAAATATTTTCATAACACCTTGACTATCACTTTTTAGAAATGCTTCTGCATATGCTCAGCTGTGTCACGTTTGAATTGAACTTCATTGCTGTTTAACAGATAATCAACACATTATCTGTTATTTCTCGGCACCCCTGTGAGAGGAGAAGGATACATAGTAATCCAGGAACCATGTCTTACTTTTACAATCAAATTGATTATTATGCTTGCACAATAGATTCCAATACAAGTACACAGGACCGCCCGATTTACACCTCCATGCGATGGACGAGGCCAAGGGAAATGTCTTGCCTAAGAATACACCAAAGAAACTCAGAGGCACCAGCGAGGTTTGAACCGTGGCCACATGTATAAAACTTTCAAGACTAAATGAACTCCGACACTTACTTGGACCAATGAGGTTCTTCCTTTGATGCTATAGTGGGATCCTCTGGTGACTTGGCAAAGTCCTTCTCCAAAGCTGCAAACAGACATTGAAAATCTCTTACTTATTATAAAATGTTTCATACATTTTACTTTAAATAAACTAGAAATATGTGCTTATGACAAGGATGCCCCCTTCACAAAATAATAATAATTGTGTTTCGGAAATCAATTTTACTATTCCAAGGGGCATATTAACCCTGGTATTACTTCGGTGATGAGGCCGATTATCGAACTTGGCTGAGACATGGTGCCCATATACAATCTGACCAAGTTTGGAGAAGATTGGATAAAAATTACCCAAGTTAAAAGTCCAGACAACATTAATTTCGTGATTTTTTACTATTCCAAGGGGCATAACTCTGGAATTACTGGAGTGGAGTGAGGAGGCTGATTATCAAACTTGGCTGAGACATTGTGGCCATATATAATTTGACCAAGTTTGGAAAAGATTAGATAACAATTACCCAAGTTAGAGTCTGGACACAATTTTCAACACGAACGCATGCATGCACAAACAGACTGACGGACAGGGGTAACACTATATGCCCTTCCACCATTCGAAATATAAAAAACATTCAATCACTATACCTTAGCGATGGTCTTATCACCTGTACATTAGTTCGTTGTTATGTTTCATGACCTTCAAGCTCAATGGAGGCTATCTTGGATGTCGTATTAACCTAATTTTAACAAATTTGAAACTCACTGACCTAAAGACCATCCATATATTATTAAACACTCTACTTGTATGATGTGATTCAAAAACATAAACATGATAGAGGCCAACCCAAGAAACATGTTTTCTATATATAACTCTATGTAAACTTTGGGTTATCGTGGCGGCCATTTTGAATATTTGACGACAGCGAAAAACACAAATCTGAGAGGGGCCCTCCCAAGTAACATTGTGATGAAGTTTCATCAAAATCCTTCAAGGGGTTTCAGAGGAGATGTCGATTTTATAAAATTGCTAACAGACGGACGACGTTTTTTTGAAAAAATAATTATGTTCACGCAATCACGGCCGTTTCATGTGCTCATTGTCCTGCTGTTGGAACTGACCATCTTCCGGACTTGCGAAAAATAAATTACACTGTTTTACCCCTTTGCAATAATTGCAAGTGATTGGGAAAAGAGCCAGTTGTTGTCAGGCCTTTTGGGAAACAATAAAACATACACAATTTCATATTGTTATCTATTGTAGTTTTTTAAAATACCACATTTTCCCATTCATCAAAGCTTATCGCCACCTTAAATGTAACTTCGCCAAAAAATAAAAAATAAAAATAAAATAAAATGCCTACCTACCCTATTTTTTTCAGCAATGTTACAGTAAACACAGGTATACTTTTATTTGGCCTTATCTAAAAGCAGGAGTTTAACTAGTATTGATTAAGCTACACATTGTTTTGGTCAAGGTGACTTCAAGATGTTTTCAGCAACATGGTTTTATCCACCGTTCTCAGCGACATTGTTTTATCCACCATTTCAACAAGCCTACCCACACATACCTTGATGAGGCATATCACTTACCAGTGTGTTTACCTGGTGTCTGTTCATCTCCTGCCATGCTCACTGCAGCTGTACTGGTGGTCACTGCAGCAGAAATGGTCATCACTGCAGCAGAAATGGTCACTGCAGTAGAACTGGTGGCCACTGCTGCAGAACTGGTCAAAACTGCAGCCGAACTCGTGGTTACTGCAGCCGAACACGCAACCAATCCAGCTAACGTCGTGGCCACTGCAGCCAAATCCTTCAATATACATATTATAATAAAATTAAATACACTACATTGGGAAGGAAAACATCTAAGTAACAATGAAATCTCAAGTTAATGTTTTTTGGAAGAATTACGAGTTCGACTAACAAACACATACTAGAAGAGTGTTCCATGGAACAGCTGTGTTGCCTGCCATGTGCTTGCTTCAGCTAGGACAATCAAACTAAACTGTTTAAAGACAGGGGGTTCAATCCTTCATGAATTATGGAGCAGACTCAATTTAAATTGTTAAAGTGTAATGAAAAGGGGCATAACTCTGCAGTGAATGATTGATAAGGAACTGTATACACAGTCGTGACCATAGGTCAATATTTTACCAAGTTATAAGCTAGGTTGGGTTACATGTTCAAGTTTTATAAAAAAAGGGCATAACTCTCCCGAAATGAAATTCAGAGTTAGTTTTGTAGATAAGGAAGAACTGTAAAAGGTTCAGGACCAATGAACTGCATACGGTTCACGAAAAATTATGACCTCGGATAGGTTGCAGGTTAAAGGTTTTATGAAAAGGGGCAAAATCTGCCGAAATTGGACATGCAATTGGCATTGAATAATTGATAAAAAGAAAGATCTGTATAAAGTTTCATGACCACAGGTCAATCTTTTGTTAAGTTTTGAGCTATGTTAGGATGCAGTTAAAGGACCAGCCAAACAACTGCAAAACTACATTATAAAACTGTTTATTAACACTTAAACAATTTTTCAGGTCATATAACAATGTATATGTGCCAATCAGAAGTATAGGTATATTCATGGGTTCGTAAAATACCCATGATTGAATATGCGTAAAATGAATTATGAGTTGGATTGAATTGAATGTTGTTTAACGGCTCATCAACACAGTATAGGTTATTTAGAGCCGCCCCAGAGAGAGGGGAAGGATACATAGGAATCCGGGAACCTGCCCTACTCTTATTATCGAATAGATTCCTATGGTTTTTTAACGTGCTCGGAAGATAGACCGATACACGGGACCACCCGGTTTACATCCCCATCCGACGGACGAGGCTAAGGTAAAGTGTCTTGCCCAAGAACACACCGACGGAAACTCATAATTCAATACTCAAGTTTAGGGTTTAGTCTGGTTGGTTTTACAATTATATTGTGTCTATAGAGTTTGGATTCTCAAAATATGTAAGTTACATATGATATAAACCTCATCACCAGTAGGTTAAGAAGCGGTGTACATCTGTTGTAAAAAAATTCTGCTGATGACGGGATAGGGACTGAAAAGTTCTATGAATAGGGGCATCTGCCAAAATGAAATTCAGAGTTACGGACATGTCAATGGCATCTGAATAAATGATAAGGATGAACTGTATGAAGTTTCATGACCATAGGTCAATACTTTGCTAAATTAGGAGCTCGGTTAGGTTGCAGATTAAATTTTTATGAAAAGAGGCAAAACTCTGCAAAAATGAGTCAGACTTATATGACATTCCTTTGGTAAGATGAAGAGGTGGGTTAAATTTAAATTAACATAGGTCAAAGACTTTTTATGTTAAATGGTGAAGGTAAGGTTGCAGGTTTAACAGACGATAAAGTGATCACTGCTACACAATATCCTTATTACAGTATAAATCATGTTTGAAGCCTCTGAGGGTCAGGTTTATACTTCTAAACAAGAGGTCAATGACCTTGAAGCTCTACTGATTGATTTTGATTTCAGGAAGTAGTCGCTACAGACTTGTTTTTTGAAAATCTATTTTTAACTGTGGCGGCCATCTTGAATTTCCGGCCGACCTGAAATTTTGCTAGGATCAATTAGACATTAAGAGCAACATTCCTGTGAAGTTTCATGAAAATCCGTCAAGTAGTTTCAGAGGAGTAGTCGCTACAAGTTTTCATTATATAACTCTATGTAAACAAAGATGGCCGCTGGTAGCCATGTTTAACGTCAAATCAAAATGATTTTCGACAAGGACCAACTTCATGTCATACTGATCATTTTAGAAAAAGTCCCATATCAATATCTCTTATAGTTTTGAAGAAGTAGTCGTTACAAACTTATTTATTTTAAATCTATTTTTAGCTGTGACGGCCATCTTGAATTTCTGGCAGATCTGAAATTTTTCTAGGATCAACTAGACATCAAGAGCAACATTCCTGTGAAGTTTCATGAACATCCGTCAAGTAGTTTCAGAGGAGTAGTCGCTACAAGTTTTTACTATATAACTCTATGTAACCAAAGATGGCCACTGGCAGCCATGTTTAACATCGAATCAAAATAATTTTCCACAAGGATCAACATCATGTCATGCTGATCATTTTAGGAAAAGTCCCATATCAATATCACTTATAGTTTTCAAGAAGTAGTCGCTACAAACTTATTTTTTAAAAATCTATTTTTAGCTGTGACGGCCATCTTGAATTTCTGGCAGATCTGAAATTTTGCTAGGATCAATTAGACATCAAGAACAACATTCCTGTAAAGTTTCATGACAATCCGTCAAGTAGTTTCAGAGGAGTAGTCGCTACAAGTTTTTACTATATAACTCTATGTAAACATAGATGGCCACTGGCAGCCATGTTTAACGTCGAATCAAAATAATTTTCCACAAGGATCAACATCATGTCATGCTGATCATTTTAGAAAAAGTCCCATATCATTATCACTTATAGTTTTCAAGAAGTAGTCGCTACAAACTTGTATTTTAAAACTCTATTTTTAGCTTTGGCGGCCATCTTGGATTTCACATCAACATGAATTTTTGCTAGGATCAACTAGACTTTATAGGCAACATTTCTGTAAAGTTTCATGAATATCCATCCAGTAGTTCAGAGGAGTTGTCGCTACAAATAAAAGTTTACGGACAGACAGACGGACAGACGGACGACGGACGCTGCACCACGGCATAAGCTGAATAGCGTATTATTTCTGCAAACGAAATGTCTGCAAGTACATCATGGATTCACAGACATAAAATTAGCAAATATTAAAAAAAAACTTTTTAACAGCGTATTTGTGTTTTCGTCGGACTATATTAGTTTTATTGGTCGTATCTAATAATTAAATGGAATACTGCACTTGTAGTAATTGTAAAGTTTTAAAAACCTGCGCTAATATAAAACGATTCCAAACATAAATCAATTTCATTAAAATCAAATCCTAATAGCGCTTTGATACTCTCCGCTTCTAGGATCTGACAACACTGCTTTGGAGTCACGTCAAATCGACCTTTCATCTAATCAATATTCATGAGAAGATCAACTAAATTCAACCAATGAAATTGCGCGTTTCATATGCACATCAGTGAACATAACAAACGAAAATCCACATAAAACACATATATCCGAAAAATGATAAAGTCGCCGTGCGTTATTGCTGTGGATTGCACGATAAATTCAATGAAATGCTCTAAATGGCAAGAATACGAAGAAAATCATGGGCGCGGTCATGTTTTTTTGAAAACATTTGAACATTTTATTTGTCTTACTGATTGCATCTGGCCCGTTTAACTCAGTCGATAGCAAGGTCGGCTATTGCGACTTTCTATTATTATTACCCAAGAGTGTAATTTTAGTTTTGGTTAGGAGTTCAACCCCACGAAGCTGTACTTCTTTTTTTTGAACCGTTATTGAATTCCGTCAATCTTGGTTTTATTCAGTAAATATTCAATAATGGTTGGTGTGTTATGTTTGTCAATGCAATTATTTGTGTTTTATAAGCTAAAGTTACAAACACTGTCCCTTTCAATACAGCGTAGACTGCTCCTCAGCATTCGACTGAAACGTGACGTGTGCAGTGAAGCAGTCTATATCGAGCAATTTTGTAGGCTGAAATCTAATTGGCTAATCGTAAGGTCAATCTGACGTGACCTCCAATGCAGTGTTGTAGGATCCAGTGTTTCCACCCTTATTGGAAGGCCAAATTCAAGGACTTTGCAAGGAACTTTTTTCCAAAATTCAAGGACTAATATTCGCGCAAGCGACATTTTTTTTTCCCGGCATGGATGTACAATGTAATGCCCAAAACAGCAACAAATATTCCAAGAACGCATAACCAATAGCCATTTTTGGGACGAACAGCAAAAATCCAGAATTTAAGGACATTCAAGTACCTTATCAGATTTTCAAGCACTTTCCAGGCCTTGAATTTTTTTTCTTCAAATTCAAGTACTTTCAAGGATTTCAAGGACCCGTGGGAACCCTGCAGATCATTGTAGCTAGAGTATCGTAGCATGATGAAGGGTCTGATTTTAATGAGATTGACCATAAACTGAAGACAGTAAATTTTACCTTTCTGCTTGAGCCTGTATCGTTTTCTGGACTCCCATCACTGTCCTGACTGACCACCGACGACTCTGACTGATAAAGGCGCCTCTCGTCATTATCACTTTCAGGATTACGCGACTTCTTACTTCTCTTTTTCTTCCCCCTATGTGACGAGGTGTCTGAATCTATCTGCTCTCTTTCCTTTTGATCCCTTTTCTTTTTGTATTTATGTTTGTGTTTTGATTTCTTGTTGGTGTTACTTGAACACTCACTATCACTTATTGGTTTAGCATCTGTCTCAAGTTTCTCAGATGGATTAGTGTTTGTTTCAGAATTTAATGGTGATTTTACCTTGTAAACTTCATTCAAAGAATCAATCATAACGTTTGCTTTTAAATTTTCAGATTTCGTATCACTTCCAGATTGCGTTGTTTTGCTATTTACAGTCTCAGCAACAGTACTTGAAACTGGTTGTGCAGAAAGTTCAGGGCTTTCTTTGATCCCCTTATTATGCAGTTTATAAACTGTACACAACCCTGCTGAAGTTTCAACATCAACACTAGCACACGTTCCACCTAAATGTGCAAATTTATTATTTGATGACTCAATAACGGTTGGATCTAATTCTTCAAACTTTTCAACTAAAGACAAATCTGAAGTCAGAGTTGTACTTAAGCCTTTGCTAACTGAATCTGACACAACTTTTACCCTTTCACTACTTTCAATAGACTGTTTCCCGTGCTTGGATTTGTGTTTGGATTTATGTTTAGATTTTCTACTACTAGCATCAGAATCCTTATCACTTTCAGTTCTCCTTTTCTTTATTCGTCTTGCACTTTCTTCGAGGTGTAAACTTTCTCTTATTTTACTTTTGGATTTCTTTGATTTTTTACTTTTACTTTTCCTAAGTTCTTTTCCGTCTTTGTCAAATGATGATACTATTTCCGGAAGACTAGCAGCTGTTTTAAGAATATCTGAAGCTTTTTCATTATCACCATCCCACTGATCTGTACCTTGATCAGGTAACGAGGTACCAGACTTGTGAAGACTAGCGGCTGTATCAGATTTCAAAACTACTGAAGCTGATTCAGTATCACTAACATATTCATTAATATCTTCCTCAAACTTTTCTTCAGTAACAGTTTTCTCAAGCTCTTCAAGACCAGTTAGTGTATCTTCATTTTCCATTAATTCAGCATTAGTTAAATAAAATTTGGGAACATTTTCTTCGGCTGCTACTATGCTTCCTTGTGTATCATCAGGTACTTTTGTTAAGCTACCTGATGGTGTTGGGTTGATGCTTGATTCACTATCTGACAGCCTGGAGATCTTAAAATACCCTCTCTGTATCCTCTCCATGTTTTCTATGCTTTGAACAGACTGTGGGAAGTATTGTTCAGTACCAGCTACTTCACTTTCCTTATCTTCTTCTGCTTCACTTTCGCTAGAATCGTCTTCGCTATCTGACGAGTATTTTTCTGTCCAATTTTTAGCACTAGGTTGGTATAGGTTTGTACTTGGTGGTCTTACAGCACTAGGCTGATGTACACTGATTCTTCCTGGAATGTTTACAGATGCAAGACCTTCCTTGTTTACAGTCATGCAATCTGGGTTATTAATAGCAACAGACTGGTTTTCATTTCTTTTCACGGTACTGTCTTCAACACACATTACAGCTGTGCTCACTGGAGTATCTAAAGCACTTGTCTGGATGCTCTGAATTTCAAGTGCGCTTGCTGGATAATTCAAAGATTCAGTCTGTTTTATATTTGAATTTGCTTCACTACTTAATGCACTCTTTACAGTCAAACTCTCTGCAATATCTTCAGCATCATTACTTGCTTGATTTGTTACATTACTGCTCTGTTCAACCTGTGTACTCACAGGACTGTTATCTTTTGTACTGACTTGACTCACATAAGTTGGCTGTTGCACATTTGAACCAAATATAGCGATATTAGCACTATTCCGAGGTGTAACTTTACCATCTTGCATGGCTGTTTCATTTATATGTTTATGGTCGTGTTCGTCTCTATTCATAGTAACAGGCAGATTCACTACTGTAGATATAGCCATACTAAAGTTGTTCAGGATACATTTTGACTTTTCATCTTTTGACTGGTTCAATGCCACATTTTCTGAATGGATTTCACATGGATTTTGATTATTGTTGATAGAAGGTTCACCCTGTGTCCTATGATCTAAGACATGTAGAATGTTTGTCAAGTTAGAAATTGAGTGCATACTTTCCCCAACAAAATGTGAAGGATTTTCAAAACACTGAAATAAACTTTCCTCAGATAAAATACAAGCATTCGTAGTACTCCCTGTATTGGAGGCCTTGGGAAACCCTTCATTAGCATCTTCTGAATGCGTTACTGGCAAACTGATTTTCATGTTTGATTTTTTTGAATTTTGGGAATCAGATTTTACTGTACAGTCTGATTGCTGAGAATTTGAAATTGCCTCGTCAGCTCCATGTGAATTTGAACCCGTGGCTGAACAAGCATCTGTTGTAAGTGATTTCAGATCATCAACTTGTGATTTACCATTTTCGCCTTGATATTCATTTGATGAACTAGTACTACTTGTTCTTGCGCTATCCTGACCTTCCGCTAACAGTTTTGGCATCACATCTCCAGATGAGATTGGTCTTTCACCCTGTACCTTCTCAAAAGGACTTTTCTCAATCTGCACTTCACACAGAACTGGCGAATTCAGTACAACAGTCTCAAATGAAGACAGCGACATACTCTCTGATGCAATACCCTTGACTGGTATTGGGGTTATTCTCCTTATTTTTGTCGCGAATGATGAAGCTCTACTGAGCAGACCAGAGTTGGGACTGTTGACACAAGCTAGGGGACTGCTCACAGATGTTATGCTCTGGATTTCAGAAGCAAACGGGGAGAAAGGTGAAAAAGGTGGGGACATATTTGCTTCTTTTTTACCTTCAACCTCAGTTAAAGAACCAGCATTAGAAATTTCGGGGTCTTCAAAGTTCCTTTCTCTGTCTTTAATATCCAACTCATCTTCAACAGCTTCATCTTTTTCTGATAACTCCGAAAGAGTCGTTTTACTATCTACTTTTGAAAAACTTGAATCCATTGAAACATTTAAATGAATTTTACCCTCTGGTGCCAATATTGCAGCAGAACTGGAAGAAATTATTGCAGGTTTTGGGGTCAAAAGGCCAGATGCAACAATTAAAGGCTGTTTTGTAGAACTGTTGATTTGGCTGTCAATATTATGAGCTTCCCCACAAGTTACCTTGCTGGTTTCACTGTACAGTGGAACCTGCAAATGTGAACTACTGTTTAATTCTTGCGAAACTGTCGTTGATAGTGTTACATTTTTTTTAATGGGCGATTCAGAGGAGATTGCAAAAGGTAGGGACATAGAATCCATAGATATTTCACCCATCAGGGCTGCATTAAATGCCTTTGCAAGAATGTCATTCGCCAGGGAAGTGCTACTCAACATATCAGATGCACTAGTGGAATCAGGTTCTATGTCCCGTGCCATAACAGGAATTTCAAAGTTTGTTTCATTGTTAGCATTTTTGACTTCCTTCGGTGGACAACCTCCTTGTGGAATTTCACTTTCTGTTTTTGTGGATTTTTGCATTTCTTTGTTTTCACACCTTCCAAAACCTGACAAAGATGTCTTAGTTTGTTGATTTTCTTTAACTGTTTGATTGTCTTGCGATCCAAAGCTTGATAAAGACATCTTTATTTCTTTACTTTCTTTTGTTTTTTCTACTAACTCCTGTCCATTTTCTGTCAATTGTTCATCATATATTCCTTCAGTTTTATTTGAAGCTCCAACCAATTCAGCACTTGATAAAGGAGACTTAATTTTGTCAGAATTAACCGTATTCAAACTCCCTGCAGACAGATCTTTCTGGGAAGCTTCTACAGACACAGAAGATGGAGAAGTCATTTTCACCATGTTTAAATCAGACACAGTTTCATCATTTTTAACTTGTATATGTAATTCTGCCACACTTGTAGACTGTTGAACCTGTATATCTTGGTGTTTCATTTTAGACTCGGGAGAAAAGTCACTTGAATCTTTTGAACTTGAGCTTTCTGAACCCACATAGAGTGATCCATCTTTGCTTGAAGTCGTTGAGAGTGATTTCCCTTTGTCTGGGGATGTTAAAATGGAGGACAATCTTGCTGGTTTGCTTGTTGATTTTGACCTTGACAATTTACTGATCCTCTGGAGGAATGATGACTTCTTCCAGGTGTCTGTTCCCTTCCTGTGACCAGACTTCAACTAAAATAATGATTGATAATTTAATAGCGGCCTATGACAACTCTATAAATACACCCTAATGAATAAATCTGTTTTGTCCATATACATACATCTTAACGAATGGGGTCTGTTACACCCCTTTAGACATTTTTTAGTTTATAAGCAGACAAGCAACGTCAGAGGGCATGAAAGTTGCTATAACACGCTCTTTTAAACTAAGTCATGTCAGTTTGGCAAGCCAGCTATGGAGTAACGTAGGCGTCCTAACTGCAAAAATAACTAGAAATTGTTATTGTCCATGGGACAAAAACGTATGGCTCCCCCACTAGCCCGAACAGGCATAATTGACGATTCTAGGTCCAACCGTCCTCTATTGATCTGAGATCGTTTTGATATTCAATATCCCTGTGACTGTATCTACTATCTGTATCAGTAAGGCCACATAAAAAAATATGTGTGGTTCAGGTAACCCGACCGACCCTATTTTGTTAAGGGGCCGACCCTAAAACTTTTTATGCAAAAATTAAAAAAATAAAAATAAAAATAAAATAATAAAAAAATAAAAAAAAATAAAAAATAAAAAAATAAAATAAAAAAATAATTAAAAAGAAATTCAATTAAAAATAAAATAAAATATTAAACAAAACAAAAAATCAATAGGGGTCATCTACTGGTCATGACCAACCATCCTTCCAAGTTTGAGGACCCTAGGTCCAACCATTCTCTAGTTATTGATCGGACATCGATTTGATAGTCAATGCCACCGCAACCTTGACCTTTGACCTAGTGACCCCAAAATCAATAGGGGTCATCTACTTGTCATGACCAACCATCCTTCCAAGTTTGAGGACCCTAGGTCCAACCATTCTCTAGTTATTGATCGGACATCGTTTTGATAGTCAATGTCACCACCACCTTGAACTTTGACCTAGTGACCCCAAAATCAATAGGGGTCATCTACTTGTCATGACCAACCATCCTTCCAAGTTTAAGGACCCTAGGTCCAACCATTCTTTAGTTATTGATCGGACATCGTTTTGATAGTCAATGTCACCGCAACCTTGACCTTTGACCTAGTGACCCCAAAATCAATAGGGGTCATATACTTGTCATGACCAACCATCCTTCCAAGTTTAAGGACCCTAGGTCCAACCATTCTCTAGTTATTGATCGGACATCGTTTTGATAGTCAATGTCACCGCAACCTTGACCTTTGACCTAGTGACCCCAAAATCAATAGGGGTCATCTACTTGTCATGATCAACCATCCTTCCAAGTTTGAGGACCCTAGGTCCAACCATTCTTTAGTTATTGATCGGACATCGTTTGTGACACAGACAGACCTACAGACAGAGAAACAGACAGACAGAAAGCACAAAATCAATATGGCTCCCCTACCACACTTTGTGTGGGGGAGCCATAAATATACATGTTATTTGATATTCTATACAGCAAGTTTTAACTTCACTCAATATGATGGCTAAGTTGCTTTACCTTTAGTCTTCTAAAATGAAAGAAATTACTCCGAGAGAAAGTCGAGTTAATAGAACGACATTATATATGACCATCATATGTTATATGTAAAACAAATTAGATGGTATTTTTGTAAATATAGTCCATTCCATCATACAATTTTCAAATTTTCTTAATGTCCTACTTTATCAGATTTCTGTGGACTAGTTGCCTCCCCTGTTTGACTGCTTCTATCAGTGTAATGTTCAATATTCTCCTTCTCAGCAGCTGCAGAATCCAGTAACCAGTCTGACTCATCAGGTTCCATGCCTGCCTCATGTTCATCAACTACTGGTTCCCGTTTGATTGGTACAACAGGTGGGTTATCTGGATTTTCAGGAGGAAGACTATTGGCCATGATAGGAGGGCCAAACGTGACATTGATCCGCTTGATGGTCGACTTGTTTACTTTATAAACCAATTCACCATCTATCACCTGCAACGGGAAGGAATATTAGAAATCATTAAACTAGAACCATCACTGAAGGTGATTAATACCCCTGCTGTTTTAAAATATAAATGTCAGTAAAACAAAAGTCCATTGCAAAATTAAAAACCTTTGATGCAGAGATGTCAGACACACAATATCATCAAGCGTGCATTATATGCCGAATATGAAATAAAATTCCATAAAAACTTTTGAAGTGAAAGCCACATAAGTTTGCTATACACTATTAGAGTGGAAAACTCAAACAAAGAGCCATCATTCTGTAATAAATTAGGCAATCAACAATGTGTGGTGTAGACGGACATAAGGTCATCAGTTGTTATGTGTATATGAAGTTTGGGAACAATCCATTCAAAACTGTTCGAGAAATGCAATAAACAAATAAAAATGTGTTAAGCTACGGTGGTAGGAAGTGACATGACAGGACGTTATAGAAAGTGTGAATCCTATATACTCACTTTGTCAAGTGGGAGAATAATTAGGGGTAAGTGACTGCAAGATTCTGATTGTCTAAACAGGGCATGAAAATTCCATTCGTCCGCTCGCCATGATGAATGCTCATTGATGCAGGACGAGTAGAATTTCAGATAAACACTAACAATATATCAATGTGACCAATCAAATATTACGTAGGATGAGTAGTAACTCAGAATTTTTTTTTCCTGCCCTGTAATAAAGATATTAATCCAGATAGCGTGCAAAGTGAGTTCCTGGGGCTTATTGGATTCACTGTGCTAGCTGAAGTAGCAGAGTGCCAATACTCCATGGATTGTGATAACTAATGCACCATTACGTTATATCCCATGTACACTGCACTTATGCATAAAACATATACCTTGCAGGGCTAAATGGTTTATTTATAGAACAGGCTGAGACAATTGTTTCAGACGGACAAATGGACAAAATAACTGATTGACGGTGAGATAACTATATGCCTCCATTCTGGGGCATAAAAATGCCTCCATTCTGGGGCATAAATAGAATAAGGGCATGTTAGATAATAGTTCAGATTTGGAAAACACTATCTTGCATGACTGAACATGGCAGATGACCCCATTCTTCATTACTGTGCTTTAGCTTACTGAAAACAAAAATACACATGTTCACCATCCGAGTAATTGCTTACAGTAAGACAGCATCTGTAACAATGTTTCTTCCTCTTCCTGTATGTGTCATCTCCCGTGTCATGACAGAAGCACGTGCAGCGTTTCGTGCCAAGTATCTCCTCCCCCTCCAGCAGCTCCACCTCCTCAAAACTGTCGTTCTTGGTGTCCGTGTCCTCACCACTGCCATCAAGGTTCACCTCCTCAAAGTCTTCCATCAGACTGAAGTAAATTGAACAATTAGTCAATTGAATGTTAAACAATAAACACAAAAAATAATAAATGTTAATACAAATAACTAAGAGATTTGTTTTGCTTGTATAGTGTTTTACATCGTTTTCAACACAGTTAAGGTTATATATGACGGTATTTATACCCCCACAACTGAAGTAAATTGAACAATTAGTTAATTGAATGTTAAACAATAAACACAAAAAATAATAAATGTTAATACAAATAACAAAGAGATTTGTTTTGCTTGTATAGTGTTTTACGTCATTTTCAACACAGGTAAGTTATATATGACAGTATTTATACCCCCACAAACGAAGTTTAGAGGGTAAATAGGAGTGAGGTTGTCCGTCCATCGGTCGGTCTGTTGGTGTCCAGACGATAACTCATGAAAGGGTTGATGGATTTAAATATTTGGTACACGGGTATAACACCATAAAATACAAGTCAAGTTCAACTTGGGTTACAAACCACCAATTTTTGACGGAGTTATGGCCCCTTTTCAACTTAGAATTTCTCTCTCTCTGTCTCTGTCTCTATATATAATTATTTTTAAACCACATTTAAACTAGACCAGTTTTCTTGTGGTTGCCATGTTTATGTGACAAGGCCGTATTGTGGGGGTATTAATTACTTTCAGTGATAACTCTAGTTTTTTTTGTGGTTGAGGCAGACCACCCACTTTTCCTAGGCAGTACTGTACACCTCCCGTTATCCGTAAGAATCGACACTTCCTCACAAGTCGAGCTCCCAGTGGCAAAGAGAAAGAGGGACAGTAATGAATTGATTTATAGGTAACTGGGAGGTAATTTTTACACTTACTATTTCCCACTGCAGATAACCCTAACAGTTCACTCAAATATTCGCATTAGCTGTTTGAATTCTCCACAAAATTTGAGATAATCACTCCCTAACCAATATAATGACTCCAGCCTACACAATTTTTATCACATAAAGTGATGATACCTCTCTGGTGGCTGTTCATCGGGGAAGAAAGTAGAGAACTCTTCCAGTAGGAACCTCTGACCCTTCAGCAAGGGGTCTATCTGGTCTCGCAGGTCCTGAGACCGCCGTCCGGGCTTCCTGTACCAGCGAGATAAGGTCTTCATCAACTTCTGAAACTGGTGGGGTGTCTTGCAGAAGTACACCTGAATTACATGGTCAAGATTAAAAAAAATACTGATCATCACTGTAAACCGGGGTTTAGGGTTACGCCATTAAAACATACATGGGACACAGGGCTACTTCATTAAACATACATGGGATACCAGGAAGGCAGTTTGAAATTGTACACCCACCCATATAAGCAAAATTGAGTTTAAATGACAAAATTTCAGATAAGAGGGTTCCCCACAGATGTTTATTAAATGGTCTTTCTGGGGTCCCAGGTATGTTTTAATGGAATAGCCCTTACTACTATTTAACAGAATGAAACAATAGTCATTGCTTCCTGTTCTTACCTTTTCATCAATTTATTTTCTTTTAGCTTGAACTTTTTTGTCTCATACTAAAGGAAAGATTAGTGTCAGAGTTGACTGTTTTGGATTCCGTCAATTTTATTTTTTAATATATACTAAAGGAAAAAAGAAACGCAACTCTGCATTAATAATCAAATACATTGGCGTGCATCAAATATCTAGACGTTCATTTAACTAAAAACTATAAGCTTATTTCAGTACACAGTATTTACGGTTAATACAAAAACAACTATTTCTCCCTACTGAGGGTATAAATGGCATTATGTAATTGTGACGCACGTGATGTCATTAAACAATGTCAACAGCATGCCTTCCTCGATCATGCAAATTTTTCCAATGATACACATTAGATTATAATGAGATGTTTTAAAATTAGACTAATAGCTAGTATTTCAAGAGAGAATATTTAATTGGATTTTATAGTCGGACCAACAGCTAAGGTCATATGGCGACTTTTCCAGCGTCTATTGGAAGAGGAAGACCCCAGGTGCCCCTCCGGGCATTTTTCGTGCACGTTCAGGCACCCCAAGGGAAAAACCACCGACATTCTGCAAACCAGCTGGATAGCTTCCTCAAGACTCCTAGGCCCACAGCGGTGAGGGGCAAGTGATTTCTAGTCGGAGACTGAAACCACCCGGCCACAGACCCCACAAAGAAAGAATACTGCGAGACCATCTGCATTAATTACCTCCAGTTTTCTAAGGAAGCGTCTGGCGTTATTGAACTCTTGATACGCATTATAGCAGCCACACTCCTTGGCCTGCTCTGGCAGCAGGAAACCAGCAAAGTCGTGCATGAGGTCAGGATAGCCAGTAAACAGTTCACTCAGTTGTTTGTACAGCTGCAACAGAAAGACAAGTTGTACTTCAATATAAATGAATTTGTTACATGTCTTGACAGATGACCTGTCAATTAGCATAATCTGTTCCAATATAGATATATATGTGCCTGAAACATTTGGCTGTATAATGTTCCGACTTCTTATTGAAGCCTCTTTAAAATTGTAAGGGCCGCAATGACCCAGTGGATAGCATGTTCAACTCTGAACCAGGAGACCACAGGTTCGCACAACTGGGTTACTTTGGTGTGTACTTAGGCAATACACTTCCCTTAGCCTCATCCGTTGGATGAGGGGACGTAAACGTAAACTGGGCAGTTCTATGTAGAAGCACATTAAAGAAACAGAGAAATCTATTCAATGGTAAAAGTAGGGCAAGGTTTTTACGTATCATTTCCCTCTCTTTGGGGTGCCCTCAGATAATCACAATAGTGTGTGGATAAGCCATTAAACAACAGCTCTATTAAATTACAAGAACTAGAAGGGTGTTCCACGGAACGCTTTTGTCATGCATATAAGCGTTTATTTATCCTCGCTGTATTGCACTAAGCATTTTAGCGAGCAGACCTCGGTTTAAAGTCTCATCCGAAGGACTGGTAAGGTAGGAAATACTTTTCTGAAATATTTCGATAATTAACCCAAATTCGGTCCTGGCTGGGATTGAATGCACGATCCCTGGGTTACTAAGCCCCAATGCTAACCATTACACCACGGCGCTACCTTGTAAATCGCTACCTTGTAAATGCTTTTGTCGCCTGCCATGGGTTTAAAGTTATGAGCTAGGTCGTTGCAGGATGAAAAACATATATGAAGAGCATAACTCTGCTGAAATGTAAGTCTCAGTTATTGGACATGTGTAATGACATTCCTTGGGTAAGATGAAGAAGTTTCATGAACATAGGTCAAATATTTTTCAGAACATGTACATGCCTAAGTCATGTCAAGGGCTTTATAATCTGTGTATGTTTACCTCCATTGGTGACGGATTAGTCTTACTGAACATGTACATACCTATATCATGTCAAGGGCTTTATAATCTGTGTATGTTTACCTCCATTGGTGACTTGTTAGTCTTACAGAACATGTACATGCCTATATCATGTCAAGGGATTTATATCTGTGTATATTTACCTCCATTGGTGACTCGTTAGTCTTACAGAACATGTACATGCCTATGTCATGTCAAGGGCTTTATATCTGTGTATATTTACCTCCATTGATGACTCAGTCTTACTGAACATGGACATACCTGTATCATGTCAAGGGCATTATGACCTGTGTATGTTTACCTCCATTGGTGACTCAGTCTTACTGAACATGGACATACCTGTATCATGTCAAGGGATTTATAATCTGTGTATGTTTACCTCCATTGGTGACTCAGTCTTACTGAACATGGACATGCCTGTATCATGTCAAGGGCTTTATAATCTTTGTATGTTTACCTCCATTGGTGACGGATTAGTCTTACAGAACATGTACATGCCTATGTCATGTCAAGGGATTTATAATCTGTGTATGTTTACCTCCATTGGTGACTCAGTCTTACTGAACATGGACATGCCTGTATCATGTCAAGGGCTTTATAATCTTTGTATGTTTACCTCCATTGGTGACGGATTAGTCTTACAGAACATGTACATGCCTATGTCATGTCAAGGGCTTTATAATCTGTGTATGTTTACCTCCATTGGTGACTCAGTCTTACTGAACATGGACATGCCTGTATCATGTCAAGGGCTTTATAATCTTTGTATGTTTACCTCCATTGGTGACGGATTAGTCTTACAGAACATGTACATGCCTATGTCATGTCAAGGGCTTTATAATCTGTGTATGTTTACCTCCATTGGTGACTCAGTCTTACTGAACATGGACATGCCTGTATCATGTCAAGGGCTTTATAATCGTTTTATGTTTACCTCCATTGGTGACGGATTAGTCTTACAGAACATGTACATGCCTATGTCATGTCAAGGGCTTTATAATCTGTGTATGTTTACCTCCATTGGTGACTTGTTAGTCTTACAGAACATGTACATGCCTATGTCATGTCAAGGGCTTTATATCTGTGTATATTTACCTCCATTGGTGACTCAAGTCTTACTGAACATGGACATACCTGTATCATGTCAAGGGCATTATGACCTGTGTATGTTTACCTCCATTGGTGACTCAGTCTTACTGAACATGGACATACCTGTATCATTTCAAGGGATTTATAATCTGTGTATGTTTACCTCCATTGGTGACTCAGTCTTACTGAACATTGACATGCCTGTATCATGTCAAGGGCTTTATAATCTTTGTATGTTTACCTCCATTGGTGACGGATTAGTCTTACAGAACATGTACATGCCTATGTCATGTCAAGGGATTTATTATCTGTGTATGTTTACCTCCATTGGTGACTTGTTAGTCTTACAGAACATGTACATGCCTATATCATGTCAAGGGATTTATAATCTGTGTATGTTTACCTCCATTGGTGACTCAGTCTTACTGAACATGGACATGCTTGTATCATGTCAAGGGCTTTATAATCTGTGTATGTTTACCTCCATTGGTGGCGGATTAGTCTTACAGAACATGTACATGCCTATGTCATGTCAAGGGATTTATAATCTGTGTACGTTTACCTCCATTGGTGACTCAGTCTTACTGAACATGTAAATGCCTGTATCTTGTCAAGGGCTTTATAATCGGCGTATACTTACCTCCATTGGTGATTCGTTAGTCTTACTGAACATGTACATGATATGCAGGAATGTCTCTAGGGTGTCCATGTCATCCCGCAGTGTCTTCTTCACTTTGTGTAGGTAGGCCTGGGCAAACCCTGTATCTCGGTCATCTCTCTATAAAGAAACATGATTCAAAATTCGTTTTAGAAACATTTAATTTTACTGGATTTATACTGCAAATATGCTGTAAAGTTTACATGTTGTATTCTACATCTCCCTTACTTTATGGTCAAAGGTAGTGCAAATATATGTATAAAACGCCTATTAACTTTTCAATATATTATAGTATTTTAAATAACTATTTATCACTCTGAAATTTTCTATCAGGTTTTATGGTTTTCACAATTATAAGGAACAACTCTCTAATAAAGCTTTTCCAATTAGCACCTCTAAACCAAACCATATTTATTTCTTACAATTGGCAATCTTTTATATGTATCGCAAGATTCTGGTTTCATTTAAATCTGCACATCTAACTTACAAATCTGTTTTCTGTCCACTTTCCGGACATTTTAATCAGGTATACCCTTCAGATAAACTAGAACTATGATGCTTAAGACTCAAAGACAACTTACAAGTGGGTCTGACTCGACAATATCTGGAGCCAACATGGCGAGTGTAACATCACGATCTCGGTCCTTCTTTCCAAGACGAGCTCTACAGCCATCATCCTTCCCAGGATCAAAACTGAAATGTTGATTCATTTATTCTACAACCGCTATAATAAAGGTATTCATATATTATATCTATTGTAATTATGTAGCAGACAAAATGAACTACTAAACTTTATAAATAATTTTGTAATCACATATCCTTATATTCGGGCTGTAACGAATACGATACATATCACGAATACAGGGTGACGATTACAAATATTTATTCGAATATCGGACCCTAAAGGTTTGCATTTCATCACAGGCAGTGAAGACTGACAACAACAACAATAATAGTTCCAGTCTTGAGACGAGTGAATTTATAAATAAATACTTAATAATGTATCTTTCAATACATACACGTATGTATCACCTTCTTTGTACTTTGGAAATCCAAACTATTTCCATACAGCTGATTTAGCTTTGAAATTTCAAAATTTCAACCTCAGCTGAAATTTTTGCAGGAATTGCAAAACTTGTTTTTGATTGTAGTGAAATGAAATGGACTTCAAATTTGTGTCAATACTGACAACTATTTAACAATACTGAAAATGGTAAACAATAACTTATCACAAGATCATAATTCCGTAATTTAATGTTACAGTAGCAAGTGTAAGAAAACGGGACTGAGTCAACGACTTCCAAAATATACAGCTTGATGTATAAAGTGTATATACTGTGGTAGTAACAATAAACTATTCTTTAAATCCATGAATTGAATTGAATGTTGTTTAACGGCTCATCAACACAGTACAGGTTATTTAGAGCCGCCCCAGAGAGAGGGGAAGGATACATAGGAATCCGGGAACCTGCCCTACTCTTATTATCGAATAATACCTATGGTTCTTTAACGTGCTCGGAGGATAGACCGATACACGGGACCGCCCGGTTTATGTCCCCATCCGACGGACGAGTTTAAATCCATGAAAGGTTGGCTGTATTTTGAAATATGGTTAGTATTGGATTATTGGTTACACTTTAAGATCTATGGTCAAAATTTTGTATTCGAAAATATTGAATACAATTCGATTATGGGACATTTTTGATTCATCAAATTTTCATGCGTATCGTTACACCTCTACCTAAAATTAAATTAAACAACGTTAAAAGTGTGAACTTTCTATTTACATGTAACTGACAATCATTATGGTTTTATATGTTATTAAACTTGACCCTACCTTCGTATCTCCTTTCTCACCCCTTAATCCCCTATATCACGTACCTGACAGTGGTGCTGGCCTGCATCAGGTTGGCTATATGATTATCATCATCCTCTGCCCCTTCATCTTGACTGTCTTCCTGACTGTCTCCGTCCTCTTGTGTGTCATTCCCATCCTCACTCTGTGTATAGTCGCTCTCCGTGTCCCCAGGAATGTCGTCGTCATCCTCATCTATGTCTGCGCTGTTGTTGCCATTCCTGTCTACATCATCATCTCCCATGTCGTCAGAGAGGAATTCAGATTCTTGAGTATCAATACCGCTCTCTGTCATGTCTTTTTGAGAACTGTTATCATCACTGTTCTCAGATGTTGTATCATTATCCGCAATTTTTTTTTGCAATTGCTGCAAAGATGGCTGTGAAGAAACGGGTGCAAATGGGCTGGGAAGTATTTTATGGAATCCACCCAGAGAGCTGGAAAAACTGTATTGTACACTAGGTTTTCTTCCCTTTTTGATTGCTTTTCCAATCAGATCCGAAGCTGCTTTTTTAGTAGGTGAAGTTTCAAATGTTCTCACGACAAATCCTTTCGGAAGAATTGCTTTTGCATGTTCATTTAACTGCTTTCTTCTTGGACTGGATTTAATTTTTGGCAAACTTGGGTTAACCGTTTTGCTACTAGAGGGTGGAGTTGGTTTTGGGGCAAGGTTGATATAACCACCATTCTTCTTCTTTGGTGTTGTCTCCTGAGCCAGTTGTTGACTCGAAAACAAACCAATGTTGTTGACTGAGGATAAAAAATAGGGAGCATAAGAAGCCATTACCTCCAGAGCATTCTTTGGAGGTGCATCGAACGACGCAACTGAAGATGTTGATGTTAACTGCTCAGGTGTCATGCGACAAGATTCAGGTGTTCTGCTACTGGAATCAGGCGTCATGCGATCAGACTGAGGTGTCATGTGACCAGACTGAGGTGTCATGTTACCAGACGGAGGTGTCATGAGACCAGATTTATGAGTATTGTTACAAGACTTGGGTGTCATGTGACCAGACTGAGGTGTCATGTGACCAGACTGAGGTGTCATGTTACCAGACAGAGGTGTCATGAGACCAGATTTATGAGTATTGTTACAAGACTTGGGTGTCATGTAACCAGACTGACACTCAGCTGCATTTTTTACTTCCACAGTTGGAGTGCATCGACCCTGCATCACTGAGCTACTATTTAATATTGCAGTAGTCGGAATTGTCTGGCTCGATGAGAAATTGGAATTCACTGATATGGGTTGACTCTGCTGTGTACAGGAATCTACTCTCGGCCAGATCTGTCCTTCCTGTATGGTGATAAACTGAGTTGCCGATTCAGTTTCTGATAAATACGGCTCTGGTGAAAGCGCAGGTGTATCGGGAACTGGCTCGACCTTGGCGTCTACTTCGACATCTGATGTTGACAAAAAATCTGGCATTGATTGCACGTGCATTACAGAAGTTCTCGTCGTATCCTGATTCTCAGTAAACAATTTTGGGACAGGTGATGGGCTCAATGACTGTTCCATCCTCAACATATTTTCAAGTGACTCTGAAACAAAATTGAGAGGATTTTCACCTTCAATGTCTCCCTCATAACTAGGATAAGTTCCATCATCTTGTTGACATGGCAATACACTCTGCTCGGAGCTCACATTCTCCACGTATGCATCACCGTTTGCTTCTGAACTTACAGTCTGCATATAATTGCCTGCAGACGGAAAGTTTATATGTTGCACCATATTATTTTGAAACACATTGCTTGTTTGTAGCATATTTGAATGTGTGCTTGTTGTACAAGTGACAGCTGATGGCTGAATTACTTGCGACAGCACGCTGGAATTCTGCACCATTGTTGCCATGGATGTATGTGCCATTGTTATTACTGAGATGGAAGTAGAAGTCAAACTCACAACAGGCGTAATAGAACTAAGAACCTGCACGGGAGCAGTGTTATTGATCAAAATAATTGTCGGAGAGACGCACGTGACCACAGAGTTTAGGGAAATCCTCGGGTTGACAATCATCGCTGGGCTGATGCCGTAGTTAAGCGTGGATGACGTAGATATCTTGTCCAGCACACAGATGGTGATTGGACTGCTACGTGGCATGGCGCTACTGCCAGACATCGGCAGAGGAACAAAAGATCCTTTAGCAGGAGTCTTATTACCCAAAACAAGCTTCTTTCTGTACTGTCTTTTGGGTCTGAAATTACACATTTAAATTAATATATACGTATGTACTGTGAAAACAGCAGAATTTAAACAAGAGACCCAAATGGGTAAGAAGTGCTCCCCTGGTAGTATGGTACCAGTTGAATGTGCAATGCTTACATAAGTCGCTTGTTAACTTTATACCTGAGTAGAATACAGGTTGCTCTAATGATATGTAGAACTGAAATGCTTTCATGTGTTTTGGTCCTACAGGTTTCATCTGTACACACTTAAATGATTCTCGACGTGTTAAAAAAGTGCTTTGTGTTAAATACAAAATACCTATACATGTATATTTGTAACATTGGACCCCAGCTGGCAAAGTGCTAATTTTTACCGTCGGGACTTTATTTGAACAAACTTGAGTCTAAGATACAAGGATTATTTCTGAAATAACCACTCTCAAAAAGGGAAAGGTACCAAGTGCATATAACATATAAAGTGAAATGGTACCTTTCTAAATTATTGGGATGGTTTGTCCAATAGTTCCTGAAATTACTTTTTTACAGGTGTCCCTACATTTCTATATACAAATATGAGACCCTTTGGGAGGGGCCATTTTTCATCCCCACGAACACATTTGATAGTCTAGGTTATATTGATAACTGTTTAAACAAACTGTCATCATCTATCCACTAGTTCTTGATAAAATTATTGTTTAGGTTTGGGCTATTTTTAGCAATGGCAGCCATCTTGGATGTCACATTCACCTTAATTTAAATAACTAACAATCTTGGGATACACCATGTGAAGCCTGGTCACAATTGGCCAAGCGTTTTCTAAGGAGAATTATTTGAGCAAAAGTTCATAGATGATGATGCTGGACGACAGAAGACAGACAAGGAGTGGTCACAAAAAATAAATTGGTTAAGTATAGTACTTTACAGGTTAAGTATAGTTATTTACTGGTTAAGTGTAGCAATTTACTGGACTAGTATTGTAACTTAATGGTTAAGTATATAAATTTACTGATTAAGTTTAGTTATATACTGGTTAAGTATGGTTATTTACTGGTATATTTATTTACCAGTTAAGTATAGTAATTAACTGGTTTAGTATTATGAGAATCTTTCACAGGTATCTGGTGAAGACAGGGGAATTCCAACACGAGGTATAACTGTTTTATCGTAACCGTATCGGAACTGAGGCTCTGCCGAGGTTCCGATTAAAACAGTTATACAGAGGGTTAAAATTTCCCTATATGAACCGGATACTCATGATTGAGTAAACTTTTTGTTGCATACCATTTACATTCTGCGCATTGACGCCACTAACAACTAAAGTTTTATATGTTTATTTACACAATGACGTCATGCAACTGTCATTGTTGATATCAGCGCGCGACTATTATGTAAGATCAGGCTTTCCATCACCCATGTAAAACGCAGACCTTATCTGGTATGCAAGAAACTCATTTACTGGTTAAGTATAGTTATTTACTGGTTAAGTAGGGTTATTTACTGTATATTTATTTACCGGTTAAGTATAGTTATTTACTGGTTAAATATAGTAATTAATGGCTTGAGTATAGTAATGTCCTAGATACCTCCTGGTTGGGAACGACACTGATGACATCACAGAGTTGCCACTGGAGCCCGAGGATCCCTGCTGACTACTGTCTGTCTGCTGCTGGACGGGCGTGGCAGGGGCAGATGACGGGGGAGTACACTGAAATACATAGCAAGGGAAGTTAATCACGTTCTAATTAATGGACTCCATGAATTTATGAATGATTTGCAATGACCTTATATAATTATTGCTTTGTTCAGTTATAAAATGTTTACTTATTTTCAAAAGAGAATGTTGTGGTGTGCTTAAAACATACGTCAGTGGTAATGTTGATATACAAAAAAATTACTGTGGTTTTGATTATAAAGTATCATGGGCATGGTTACAATAGTAACACATGGGTATTGTTACAATAGTAACATGTGGGTATGGTTGTAAAAGTAACGCGTGGACACAGCTACAATAGTAACATGTGGGTATGGTTGTAAAAGGAACACATGCTTATGGCTATAACAGTAACATGTGGGTGTGGTTATAAAAGTAACACATGCTTATGGTTATAAAAGTAACACATGCTTATTGTTATAAAAGTAACGCGTGGACACAGCTATAATAGTAACACATGGGTATTGTTACAATAGTAATATGTGGGTATGGTTGTAAAAATAACATGTCGGTGTGGTTGTAAAAGTAACGTATGGGTATGGTTATAAAATAACGTGGGTATGGTTATAAAAGTAACACATGCTTATGGTTATAAAAGTAACACATGCTTATTGTTATAAAAGTAACACGTGGACACAGCTACAATAGTAACACATGGGTATTGTTACAATAGTAACATGTGGGTATGGTTGTAAAAATAACATGTCGGTGTGGTTGTAAAAGTAACACATGCTTATGGTTATAAAAGTAACACATCCTTATTGTTATAAAAGAAATGCGTGGACACAGCTACAATAGTAACACATGGGTATTGTTACAATAGTAACATGTGGGTATGGTTGTAAAAGGAACACATGCTTATGGTTATAACAGTAACATGTGGGTGTGGTTATAAAAGTAACGCGTGGACACAGCTACAATAGTAACATGTGGGTATGGTTGTAAAAGGAACACATGCTTATGGTTATAACAGTAACATGTGGGTGTGGTTATAAAAGTAACGCGTGGACACAGCTACAATAGTAACATGTGGGTATGGTTGTAAAAGGAACACATGCTTATGGTTATAACAGTAACATGTGGGTGTGGTTATAAAAGTAACACATGCTTATGGTTATAAAAGTAACACATGCTTATTGTTATAACAGTAACATGTGGGTATGGTTATAAAAGTAACACATGCTTATGGTTATAAAAGTAACACATGCTTATTGTTATAAAAGTAATGCGTGGACACAGCTACAATAGTAACACATGGGTATTGTTACAATAGTAACATGTGGGTATGGTTGTAAAAATAACATGTCGGTGTGGTTGTAAAAGTAACGCATGGGTATGATTATAAAAGTAACATGTGGGTATAGTTATTAAACCTTTCGCCGCCAAATTTCAAATGTCGTCTGCTAAAATTTGAATTTAAACCTTCCGGTAATACTTTATATAAAACGTGTTTTGGAAAACATTCTTACTGAGTACTAATACTGAACATTGTAACCCTGATCAGCCTGCACATCGTGTGCATGTGGATCTGGGCCTACACTGGTCATAAAATCAATGTTACTGACTGTGGCAGTGAAAGAGTTAAAAGTAACATGTGGGTATGGTTGTAAAATTAATATGTGCGTGTGGTTATAACAGTAACGTGGGTATGGTTATAAAAGTAACGTGAGTATGGTTATAAAAGTAACATGAGGGTATGGTTTTAAAATTAAAACCCCGGTATGGTTATAAAAGTAACATCCGGGTATAGTTATAAAAGTAACCCTAGGTATGATGAAATTACTTCCCATGTATAGCATCTTACCAGAGATGATATATCAGTGGCTGACAGAGAGTAGTTGCTGGACTGCTTCTCTTTCTTCCTTCTCACCCTTGCTTCCTTGAGACAATTCAGGACACTTATATCAGGCTTATCGTCTGGTCGGAAAAACTGGCAATTACAAAACTGACTATTTCAATGGCAAAATATCCATTATGCATCTAAAAAGGTATTGATATTTTCAAATGACAGTTTGTTTAAGGCAATACAAGGTGTAAAGTGCACTAACTACCAGAAACAAATTGGTAAGTGCACAAACTACCAGAAACAGTGAAAAGTGCACTAACTACCAGAAACAAAGATGAAAGTGCATTAAATATCAGAAACAACAGGTACAGTGCACAACTACCAGAAACAAAGTTAAAACTACACTAAGTATCAGAAACAAAGTGTAAAGTGCAATAACTACCAGAAACAAAGTGCATTAACTATCAGAAACAAAGTGTTATGTGAACTAACTTCCAGAAACAAAATGTTGTATGAACTAATGTCCAGAAACAAAGTGTAAAGTGCACTAAATATCAGAAATAAAGTGCACTATCAGAAACAAAATGCACAGTTCACTATTAACCAGAAGAAAAAAGTTACATGAACTTACTTCCAAAAACAAAGTGCAAACAGAAACAAAGTGTAAAGTGCACTAACTACATGTACGTTAAACAATGTAAAGTGCACTAACTACCAGAAATAGTGTAAGTACACTAACTAGAAGCCTATACTTACCCAGCACCATGTGGGCAGATCTTCTATATCTACATCACTGTCTTGTGGGGCTCTCATCATATCTAGGTCAAAATATGGGGCACACTGGGGAAACTGCGGTAATCTTTTGAATGTCCTCCAAAACTGAAAAACAAGATCAGTATGCTCATGTATGCCAGTCTTCGAATTAACCGACTAGCCCGAAGCCCGGGGCTAGTAAACTGTCATTCGGGCTAGTGCTTTTTTTATATTTATATAGTCGGGCTAAAGGAAAATGTTTTCATTGAGTATATAAGAATTCGGGATAATGACATGAACATTTTAATTCAAAGACTGGTATGCTCCCCGAACGTGTGAAAGAGATTTTATCAGTAAGGGAAAATGTAAAACAATAATCAACTTGTCTAGATCTGTGTGTTATTACAATACCCATGATTTTCTTTGACGAAGGTCAACATAGTGGTGCCTACAAACTAAAAGAATAATGTCAATCGATTGAATGCCAGACAAAAGTTGTCTGATAAACAGGCTATATAAATGTAAGTGTGCAAAGAGGGATAATTCTGTATTTACAGAAGCTAAAGTTAAGTTAGATTTACGGTTCATTGTGAAGTTTCATCCAGTTTATAATTACAAAACTACAAAGGGCAATGACTTTAATTTGAATAAAGATAGTTAAAGTTCTTATGTCCTGCACATCTTCTCATTGCCCTCTCTCTATCAGTGTGTGAAGTTTCATTCTAGTCGAATTAGTATTGTTCAAGGAATGCTCTGGACAAGAATTATAAGTATAACATAACAGGTGTTCCACTAATTTTCAAATCAAGGAAGTTCAAACTTCCTTCATGTCAATTTTGGAAGTTCAAGGCAAAATTTAAGGAAGTTCACACTTAACGCGACATCACCGTTCGAATTATTGTTTGTGTTAATAAAATTTAAATAACTATGCATAGTTCCATGTTCTTTAAATGCGTTTTTAAAACATTTAAAGTACATAATTTATGGATATTTATTAAACTGTATTAAATTATTCATTAAATTATATTAAATAGCTTCATGTTTGCATTAGGTTTAAGTTTATTGAATTTGTCATCATCATGATTCATCAATCATCATCATCATCATACGATGGTCCTTGGAATCATTGTGCTTGACTACAGTTGACTTCTGTAGATTGACAGCCCCTTCCTTAGTGAATGAATGTTGGCAATTTGAAGCTCGACACACTTTGCAAAACATACGCTTAGAGTCAGAATTAAACTCGAGCCAATCAAACTGGCGGAGCCAGGCTTCTTGAAACACTTTTTGTCTACTACTAGTATCCACCTTAGGTTTTTTAGCTGGCAGCTGTATTTCACATGAGCTTACAGTCGGCGCGGGCGCAGCATCATTTTTACGTTTTTGAGTGACACCGAAATGCAATAGAGAAAGTTGCGACATTTTGACGCTTATGACGTTCTAAACTAAAGCAGACAATATTTAACCCTTTCTTAAATTTACTCATATTTTTACTCATTTTCATAAATAAAAGATGTTCTATTATGCTTTAAAATTGCTTCTCGCCGTATACAAACAATCATATAAATCGGCAGCTAAGATTTTATTCAAAACAATTACTCGATCGGCAAACTGTTGCATCTTCATAATCAGCGAATGTCGCGTTATTCGTTTGCCAATAAACAAACAAACGCATACAAATAACCTACCTTTCATAATTAGTCAATCAGTCACACATGTCGAGGTAAAAATTCGCGCTGAATGCAAACAATCGCAAACAATCATTATAAATCGGAAGCGTAATATTTTATTTAAAACAATTACACGTTCGGTTAAGGTATCTGTAATAAACAAACAGGTGCATAATACGAACCTGCCTTTCATAATTATTCAATCAGTCACAAATAAAACGTAATCCACTTTAATCCCATTAATTAATTGCCACACTTCTTTGAACCCAGAAGCGATGTTTGTATACATAATACTTGACACAATACACAATTCAATTTACACGCGTGGCTAACCCCATAATAAAACTGGATCCAACCGGTTTCACCTGTCGAACGCTGTCACAGTAACACAGTGGGTGTTAATTTCATCGCTTTACAACTTGACTGTGCTGTGTTTGGATGTAATTGTACCCGATGGGCGGAGCTATATCGGTGATTCAACCAATATGACACTGACAGCTGTACGCCCGCGGTAAAGAAAGTCGGCGTACACTGATGTTTTTGGAAGTTCAGTGTACGTCTTTGATCTCAATTTTCGGCGTACAAATCAAATTTTCGGGCGTAATATACGGCCGTAAGGCCATTAACGGAAGCCCCGACATTACAGAGTTGTATCTCATCACACCTTGACAGTTTGACAGAGTTATCGCTCATTACACCTACCTTGACAATTACACCTACCTTGACAATGTTGTCCTTGGAGACCTTGGCACTGAGGTTCTTGATTCTGATCTGGATCTGCTTCTTGGTTTTACAGGGAAGCATGAACCTGTGGATGTAGTCCTTGGCATCACTCAAGTTTTTGAACTGGTCCATACCCATGGCTAGCAGGCTGAAATCAACAGACATTATTTAGTCCTTGGCATCACTCACATGTTGGAACTGGTCCATACCCATGGCCAGCAGGCTGAAATCAAAAGACATTATTTAGTCCTTGGCATCACTCACGTGTTTGAACTGGTCCATGCCCATGGCCAGCAGGCTGAAATCAACAGACATTATTTAGTCATTAGCAGTCATTAGCATCACTCACGTGTTGGAGCTGGTCCATACCCATGGCCAGCAGGCTGAAATCAACAGACATTATTTAGTCCTTGGCATCACTCAAGTGTTGGAACTGGTCCATTCCCATGGCCAGCAGGCTGAAATCAACAGACATTATTTAGTCCTTGGCATCACTCACATGTTGGAACTGGTCCATACCCATGGTCAGCAAGCTGAAATCAACAGACATTATTTAGTCCTTGGCATCACTCACATGTTGGAACTGGTCCATGCCCATGGCCAGCAGGCTGAAATCAACAGACATTATTTAGTCCTTGGCATCACTCAAGTGTTGGAACTGGTCCATACCCATGGCCAGCAGGCTGAAATCAACAGACATTATTTAGTCCTTGGCATCACTCACATGTTGGAACTGGTCCATGCCCATGGCCAGCAGGCTGAAATCAACAGACATTATTTAGTCCTTGGCATCACTCACATGTTGGAACTGGTCCATACCCATGGCCAGCAGGCTGAAATCAACAGACATTATTTAGTCCTTGGCATCACTCACGTGTTGGAACTGGTCCATGCCCATGGCGAGCAGGCTGAAATCAACAGACATTATTTAGTCCTTGGCATCACTCACGTCTTTGAACTGGTCCATACCCATGGCCAGAAGGCTGAAATCAACAGACATTATTTAGTCCTTGGCATCACTCACGTGTTGGAACTGGTCCATGCCCATGGCCAGCAGGCTGAAATCAACAGACATTATTTAGTCCTTGGCATCACTCACGTGTTGGAACTGGTCCATGCCCATGGCCAGCAGGCTGAAATCAACAGACATTATTTAGTCCTTGGCATCACTCAAGTGTTGGAACTGGTCCATACCCATGGCCAGCAGGCTAAAATAAACAGATATTATTTAGTCCTTGGCATCACTCAAGTGTTGGAACTGGTCCATGCCCATGGCCAGTATACTGAAATCAACAGACATTATTTAGTCCTTGGCATCACTCAAGTGTTGGAACTGGTCCATGCCCATGGCCAGCAGGCTGAAATCAACAGACATTATTTAGTCCTTGGCATCACTCAAGTGTTGGAACTGGTCCATGCCCATGGCCAGCAGGCTGAAATCAACAGACATTATTTAGTCCTTAGCATCACTAACGTGTTGGAACTGGTCCATGCCCATGGCCAGCAGATTGAAATCAACAGACATTATTTAGTCATTAGTAGTCATTAGCATCACTCAAGTGTTGGAACTGGTCCATGCCCATGGCCAGCAGACTGAAATCAACAGATATTATTTAGTCATTAGCATCACTCTAGTGCTGGAACTGGTCCAAGCAGACTGATATTAACAGACATTATTTAATTCTACTAAAGCTCTTTACACCAAAATACTTACTTAAAAGGTTGTCTTTGGTAATTCCTTGTATGCTAAGTGGGTAAATGATACGGCTTTTTTGTTTGGAATTAATTGAGAGCAGGCTATTAATTAAATTATTGCATGAATATATGTAACTACTACCCACTAGGTCAGTTGAGGTGTTCTATGCTTCTAATAATGACCCAGGGGTCTGGAAATATTTTGAAAATCCACTTGCCCAGGGCAAGTAGATTTTCAAAATCCACTTGCCCTGCCCAAAATGTCACTTGCCCCAATTTCAAAAGTCACTTGCCCCAAAATTAAGCTATGTCGAGACCGCACGCTAATTTAAATCCTTTTCTCTCACTGTTTTTTTTGTCATAATTCTTTTACATAATTTTATTGTAAAATTAATGACAAATTATGAAGGATCAGAGCTGTAGGTTGTTACCATTGTGCACATATCAGTGTTTTCCTCCACCGGAGGGAGAGGTGGAGTGGGGTGTCAGTGGGGATACCCCGAGGATATAACATCACTGGTACCAAATTGGTAGACTCTAATCATACTAATGCCTATGGAATTAAGATGTACAAGATGCTTGCTCCTAGTGCAGTAATTACAAAAGGGCAGGCAGATAACAAAAAAAAAGGTGCATTAGGTCGAACAAAACTTTATTCTACTTTTACTTTTGTTATAGACTACACCAGATAAAAAGAATGAAAAGAATGATGCATTAGGTCAAACAGAACTTTTTTCTTACTTTCACTTTCGTTAGGTAATTCATGTAGATAAATCTTATGTGTTGGAAATTATTAGCACGGTTTATGCCTAAATCTGACTGGTACTGTAGTTGTTTTTCTGTTAATATCTTTTGAGATGCCAAATTGCAATTCTTCGAATAATTATCGAAATTAGCCAAGGTCAAAGCACATCTTGGATACAATGGCAAACTTGAAGTTCAAAACATGCGTCGATAGCGACATGCGTCGATAGTCTCTTTGCTCATCAAACAACGCCGTCAAATTGCCATAATCGATTAAATGCTTTCTTGTTTACAAATTGGTTTGATTGAATCGCCATTGTTTCACTTTACCACGTGGTAGTGAACGGGAGTTGTTTCACTGGCTGATAAAAATACATCGGTTATTTGATTGGATAATATGGATACAGTGGATACATTACTAGGTCAAGTGTTGCGTCATGATTTTTAATTATAGAACAAAATATTACCTACGACACACCGACATACAAAGCGACAACACCATCTCAAAAACTGATTTACACACTGTGTATTTCACACTAATCTACTTAATTACTTCCTGCATAGAGGGGCTCGTTACGGTGGTATATTTCATACGGTATGCGCATTCTAAAGACCGCGAGTCTTCAATTGAAGATTGGCAACCCAAGCGTTCTTCACCCACTCAAATTCTGATAAACTGTCAAGTGGGAGAGATTAAACAATAACGAACAACACAGGTCAGTTTTATGACATCTTTAATTGCTCACGGCGAAAGCGACAGGTGGTTAATTACTACGCAATTATCAGCAAACTTCACAGTCCAAGCAAATTTTCCATTGATTTTTTATCTAATAATGAAACATCCATCGGGCAAGTGACGGACAATCAGATTTACGAAGGTCACCTGCCCGCACCCAAAATCCACTTGCCCGGGGCGTCAGGCAACCATATTTCCGGAGCCCTGTGACCTATTACAAAAGTACCGTATTATGTACCAGAACACACCAGACACCAGCTGCTTTAATGAAATCAAAGTATTCTTGATTGAAAGCCATTTATGATTAGCATTATTGAGAATTTTAAGCCAAAATAAAAAGGTCCCTTATTTCTATTATATCATTAATACCAGTATTACATTACTGACGAGTGTAAATCACACGAAAATAATCTAACCTTACCTGTCATGCCACTATCACCTGTTGTCAACCTTTCCTTTTTCGTATTATATCTAGTTCGTATTGCATAACACAATCAATGCAATGAATGGTGTCTTACAATCAACAGCTTCAATAGGTTATATCTGGTTGGAATGCTGATGACTAAATGACAATAATGGAGATAAAGATGATTACTGGAAAGTAATATGTTCTATACCCCATATAATTCAAAACCTTGCTTTCAGTTTCCAGTTCCCATTGGGGGATTCTATTCTCTGCTGGAAATGACAGTTGGTAATTTATTTAGCCCATGCCAACTGGGGCCGTAATGTTTTCATCTCACATTGACAAAGATCAGTGATAGTTGTTCTGTATGCATTCAGGAAATCAAGGTAGGAGAAGAAATCATCAGATGTATGGGCTTTAAGGTCACATTTAACGACCTTTCAGTCGACAATGTCTTCTTGCAGCAGTGAGCTCATTGCCCAACTTTATAATACTTCCCTACTGGAATACCATACTGTAGAATAAACCATGATATTCCACCCAGTTATATTATACTGACACTGGGTCCTAGCGGGCTAGCACTACCCTTTACATGGGACCTACTAAAACCATTTTCATAGTCCCCACAAACTCTCAAATGTGAGGCAGACCCTCTATGGTGTAACACTTCACCGCCACTGTTGCATGATACACGAAAGGCACTCAGAATGTTTTGCTCTATTTAATATCATCAGCAATGCAATCTGGTGTACAAGACAATTCTGGTGCAGTGACCTTACACTAAGGTCTTGCATAAACACAAAATCTGGTGCATTTACCTCGCAGTTATAAACTTAATCTGGTTTATTTACCTGGCAGTACACAGAATTTAGGTGCATTTATTTTTGAAAGTGTTATTTATAATGTTCTACCCAAAACAATAACTGTCCTAGGTTTAAGTTTAAAATGTTTAATTTAAAGTGAGTGAAATTCAATATTCAATACAATCTTTATTATAAATCTTGGTCAAAGATCTGCACAAGCATATTAAACCAATATTTGTGTCACTGCAGAACTTAACTCAATACAGCCTTCTTTCCATTAAATAAATGCACCCACAAACAAGAGGTTAACCAACACTCCAGACAAGAAATATAACTAGGTTATCTGGGCTGTGTATATTCTGTTCAGGTGATTATGACTTTATGTATCTGGTGTTTGGTGGTAATCTTTCTTATGAAGGAAGTAATATTTGAACTTTAATATTTTGTAAAAAAAACAACTGTTTGCTGTTAGAGAAACATTATGGATCATCCACATGCAGTATATTAATTAGACATATACATTGTGACAATATCAAGTTATACATTTATTACCAATTGAGGGATTCATTGAACAAAACTCAAAATGGCTACGGGAGGAGTGTTTTCTAGATCAGTTGAGGGAGGATCTGATCAAGTATTTGATTTTAAATGTTCATGGTGTGACAAACACAACAAGACAATAGAGGCTGCCCACTACTGCATGGACTGCAACCTGTGTTTTTGTAATGTATGCATTGAAGTTCATGGCAGTATTCCAGCATTGGAGAACCATGACATACTGGGCAGAAATAAGGTGAAGAGGTGGGGGAAACCAAAGAAAAGTGCCTCGATGCCGACGGAGATATGCTCCCAGCACAGTGGCAAGACTGTAGAGATGTTCTGTGGGAATCATGACCTTGTCGGGTGTCACGTTTGTATTTCTCTGGAACACAGGTACTTTATTTATTATTATTATTATTATTGATTATCTATGACAGAGATCTGTCGACTTTAACTGCTATTTATACCACAGAACAGTGCAAAAAAACAGCATTACAGGTGTAGCACACCCATTGCAACACAGGAAGTGTCGGCTTGGGGTAGTCGCATAATGGCGTCAATAAATAATTCTCATTTCTTTTTGTAAAAAAAGGCATTTTCACTAATTTAAAGTGCTATTTTTGGTTTATATCACATTGTTGATCTATTTGTTACATTGTGAGTTTTTAATTTATTTTGCTTATATGGAAATGAGTGTATGAATACAATATTATGGCATCTCAGTGTTTATGTTTTTAAAGGGACCATTCATTCATGTGACAAGTTCTTTCTTAGAAGATATATAACCCCCATTTTTCTGTGGATTTTTTGGCAGCATATGTGTCATTTGTGATGAGAATGTAAGTTATTCATTTTTAATTTGGGCCCAGATATGAATGACAACATGGCATTTAAATTTTAATTCACACACAACTCAATGCAACAATCAATGGGCATGTTACGGCTACAGGGCACTTTATTTATTTAGTATAATACAACATTGACAACTGTATGTCCGCATCTCTGTAGGTATTGCATGAACAACAATCCTTGTATGTTGGTCATAGAAATAAAACAAGAGGCCCAAGAGGGCCTGTGGACGCTCTACTGGCTAACAAGGCTCTTATAACATCAATGAAGCGAGTGACTGCCATTAAAAAACAGCTTTTTGATTAAATCAAGGTCCATAACTAAAGAATCTGGTAAAGTTTGGAAAAGATCAGATGAAAATGAAGGCCCTACCATATTAACAAGCAAAATATAGCATTTTTAACTAAATCAAGAGCCATAACTCCTCTGTTACTGGTCCAACTGGTCCAACATAGAGCTGAAAAAAACAACAAATAATAATAATAATTTAAAAAAAAAAAGAAAAAAAAAAAGAAAAAAAATTTAAAAAAAAAAAAAAAAAAAAAAATTAAAAAAATATATATATATATGAGCCGCAGCACGCAAAAACGACCCTTCGGACGTTTAGACGACAACGTCATAAAGTAACAATTGATGACTGGTAATCAATTAATTACTGATAAAATTTCTCGTCACTTCCGTGTTTACCTAAGTATTATATCATAGGTAATATGTTTTCTTAATATAAATAGTTGATGCTATAGAAAATGGTAATTGTTTATGTTTTTTGTTGTTGTTGAATCAACGAAGTCGTCCAATACGCTGACGTCAACGTCAACATTAGTGGTGAGTACAATCTTTAATTTTCGAATTGAGATAAAAAATAATTTTTAATTAAAATATCAACATAAAATAAAGAGATTTTTAAAGAGAAAATCACCGTGTTTCATAAAAATCAAAAAACATAAAATGTCAAAATTTTGTCTGAAGCGTCGTTTTCGCGTGTTTCGGCTCATATATAAAAAGAAATCATAAAATATCTGCTAAAGTTTGGCAAATATCAGATGCAAAATAAATGCCCTATCATATGAAGAGGCAAATTATAGCAGTTTTAACAAAATCAAGGGCCATAACTCCACAGTTACTGGATCGATCTGGTTGGTTTTTCGAACTTGACCAAGCTTTCATAGACATTAACAATCGGATAAAGTTTGGTAAAGATCGGATGAAAAATCTTAACGAGGCAAAATATATAATTTTGAACTAAATCAAGGGCCATAACTCCGCTGTTACTGGTCCGATATGAATGGTTTTCGAACTTGTCCGAGCTTTCATTGATATTAACAATCTGATAAGTTTGGTAAAGATCTGATGAACAATGAAGCCCCTATCGTCTTAACGAGGCAAAATATAGAATTTTTAACAAATCAAGGGCCATAACTTTGCTGTTACTGGTCCAATATGGCTGGTTTTCGAACTTGTTCGAGCTTTCAACGACATTAACAATCTGATAAAGTTTGGTAAAGATTGGATGAACAATGAAGCCCCTATCGTCTTAACGAGGCAAAATATGGCATTTTTAACAAAATCAAGGGCCATAACTCCGCTTTTACTAGATCCGATATGGCTGGTTTTCGAACTTGTCCGAGCTTTCATTGATATTAACAATCTGATAAGTTTGGTAAAGATCTGATGAACAATGAAGCCCCTATCGTCTTAACGAGGCAAAATATAGAATTTTTAACAAATCAAGGGCCATAACTTTGCTGTTACTGGTCCAATATGGCTGGTTTTCGAACTTGTTCGAGCTTTCAACGACATTAACAATCTGATAAAGTTTGGTATAGATTGGATGAACAATGAAGCCCCTATCGTCTTAACGAGGCAAAATATGGCATTTTTAACTAAATCAAGGGCCATAACTCCGCTTTTACTAGATCCGATATGGCTGGTTTTCGAACTTGTCCGAGCTTTCATTGATATTAACAATCTGATAAAGTTTGGTAAAGATCGGATGAACAATGATGCCCCTATCGTCTTAACGAGGCAAAATATAGCATTTTAAACTAAATCAAGGGCCATAACTCCGCTGTTACCAGGGGTTCCACTAATTTTCAAATCAAGGAAGTTCAAACTTCCTTCATGTCAATTTTGGAAGTTCAAGGGAAAATTTAAGGAAGTTCACACTTAACGCGACATCACCGTTCGAATTAGTGTTTGTGTTAATACAATTTAAATAACTATGCATAGTTCATGTTCTTTAAATGTGTTTTTAAAACATTTAAAGTACATAATTTATGGATATTTTTTTAATTTATTAAATTATTTATTAAATTATTCATTAAATTAAATTATATTAAATAGCTTCATGTTTGTATTAAGTTTAAGTTTATTGAATTTATCATCATCATGATTCATCAATCATCATCATCATCATCATCCACAACAAAAATCATGGCACTTTGAAGTGTTGTGTGTGTTAATACAATTTAAATAACTATGCATAGTTCATGTTCTTTAAATGTGTTTTTAAAACATTTAAAGTACATAATTTATGGATATCTATTAAACTGTATTAGTTTAAATAGCTTCATGTTTGCATTAAGTTTCATTGAATGCATCATCATCATCTGTCTGACTGTCATCATCATTATCATAATTATCAACACTTTTCATTGTTTGAAGAACATTGTAGAAAATGAAAACAAAACTGTAGCGTATTAAGTTTTATTAAATATTTTTTTCTTATGTTGTTTTTATTATGAGTTGCTTATATAACTATCAATAAACATATATACACAGATGCTGATGTTCTATTATGCTTTAAAATTGCTTCTCACCGTATACAAACAATCGAATAAATCGGCAGCTAAGATTATATTCAAAACAATTACTCGATCGGCAAACTGTTGCATCTTCATAATCAGCTAATGTCTCGTAATCCGTTTGCCAATAAACAAACAAACGCATATAAATAACCTACCTTTCATAATTAGGCAATCAGTCACAATGTCAAAGTAAAAATTCGCGCTGATATTCAAACAGTCGCAAACAATCATTATAAATCGGCAGCGTAATATTTTATTTAAAACAATTACACGTTCGGTTAAGTTATCTGTAATAAACAAACAGGTGCATAAAACGAACCTGCCTTTCATAATTAGTCAATCGGTCACTAACGTCAAAGTAAAAATTCGCGCTGTTCAAATGCAAACAATCGCAAACATTCATTATAAATGGGCGGCGTATTCCGTAATATTTTATTTAAAATAATAAGGTGCATAAAACGAACCTGCCCTTCATAATTATTCAATCAGTCATCAATTAAACGTAATCCACTTTAATCCCATTAATTAATTGCCACACTTCTTTGAACCCAGAAGCGATGTTTGTTTACATAATACTTGACACAATACACAATTCAATTTACACACATGGCTAACCCCATAATAAAACTGGATCCAACCAGTTTCACCTGTCGAACGCTGTCACAGTAACACAGTGGGTGTTAATTTAATCGCTTTACAACTTGGCTGTGCAGCGTTTGGATGTAATTGGACCCGATGGGCGGAGCTATATCGGTGATTTAACCAATTTGACACTGACAGCTGTACGCCCGCAGTAAAGAAAGTCGGCGTACAGTGATGTTTTTGGAAGTTCAGTGTACGTCTTTGATCTCAATTTTCGGCGTACAACTCAAATTTTCGGACGTAATATACGGCCGTACGGCCATTAACGGAAGCCCTGTGTTACTGGTCCAATATGACTGGTTTTCAAACTTGCTTCAGCTTGCAACAACATTAACAATCTGATAAAGATTTATAAAGATTGGATAAACAATGAAGCCCCTATCATAAAGATCGGATGAACAATGAAGCCC
>JAWPHD010013766.1:0-65955 GCA_037043455.1 Cyrtodaria siliqua | reverse complement strand
ATGTTTCCATTTCATTTTAATCAGAAACAAACTCCTCCTAGCTGCGGCTTAAGCGATATCTGCTTTTAAAGCCACAAAGCGATATTCTACTTTAAAGCCACAAAGACTGGGCTTGATGATCTCCAAGGACCAGTAAGTAATAACTCTACTGATCTGTAGTCGGGGCAGCTTGTTACGGCCGCCACACAGCTCTAAACAAAAATTGGCATAAATACTGAAAATTATTGTATGCCAATTATTGTATGAAAGTGATAACGGTAAATTACGATTATATTTTAAAAGTAGATCAGGGTTAGGATGATAAAATTGTGCAAAGATATTTCGACGTTTATGTTAACGATAATGGAGTAGCTTTTGAAGCATCCCTTGGAAGCAACAAACACATAAAGAGATAAAAGTAGCAGACTCGGTTTTATTGAGTCTGTTCATGAGAGGTAATGTTGTTCATGAGAGGTAATGTTGTTCATGAGAGACAATGTTGTTCGTGAGAGACAATGTTGTTCATGAGAGATAATGTTGTTCATGAGAGGTAATGTTGTTCATGAGAGACAATGTTGTTCAAGAGAGGTAGTGTTGTTCATGAGAGGTAATGTTGCTAATGAGAGACAATGTTGTTCATGAGAGGTAATGTAAAGTGCAACTCCTCTCACAAATAGTAGAGTAGACACACACATGATAAAGGACGTGAAGCATTTACAAAACGCAACCAACTAAAGCATTTCCAAACAAAAGCACAGCGCTTAAACTCCCAGTGGCCTACTTTATCACAGAACGTTCCAAGGCGGTAGCTCTTTTGTCAACCCTTTTGTGTTTGTGATGTCGTTTGCATTTATTATTACAGTTGCCTTCTTGTTTGTCTGTTTGCGTGTTTGTTTCTGTGTGTTGTGGTTGACTGTCTTCCTTGAATGCTACTTTCCCTGTCCGATCTTTTTATATTTCTTTAGTATGAATTATGTTTCTTCACATACATGTACCATCATTAACAGAACAGCTCTCTGAGAAAATCTACATTTGCAAGATATACTTTTTCATTTGAACCTGTGTTGCTTTACTGTCAAGCAGTCTTTTACGCTTGCGAGCCATTTTACGCTTGCGTGAAACCTTTCTTGTATATCATCTGAAACTACTTTTGCGTCAAGCACACTGATCCTTGGTAAGGAGCATATTTGTGTTGTACGTGGCCGTCATCCCAGATGGCCACCTGATGCAAGGTCGTCTATTCTCGTTTTTGTTTAAATAACAACTGTAATCCAGTAAGGCGTTTTCAGTCCTAAGTGCTTCTCTTGCTTAAAGAGCTACACGGTTAAGTGATAGGTTTTGTTTGTTTTTATGGCGTTTTACGTCATTTTCAACATATGTAAGGTTATATATGACGGTCGATTATTATTTTTTTGTGGTGGAGGCAGACCACCCACTTTTCCTGGGAAGGGCAGGTTGAGTTTCCAGTTGTATTCGGACCTGCAGCGGTGAGGGGCGAGAAGGTTTACAACGCAACGTCGTTAATCCATCGGAGACACCAACGCGCTTGAATACAAACAAAAGGCCTGGTAAGTGCAATTCGTATGACTAACAGTCTTTTGGAGACACCTGTCTCTATAATAGTGTTTTGTGTTTACTAGTTGCAATCATTTAAATTCAATTTATATTCTTTTGTTATCTTAGGATATGTTTGAAATATTTACGTTGCACTCAAGAAATATATTGGATTAAGATAGATTGCCCCGGTGAATTAATGGTATCTTATGAAATTGATAAATTTGGCCACCTTATTTTACATTGCCTAGTTCAAACGTAATCGTTAGAGGATAAAGTACAACCGTCTTGATCTTGACTAACCACTATCTCGCCCTCGGTTTTTATTGGGTGGTGTCTTTTTATAAGTGTGTGGTTTTGATTAGATTCAGAGGAGCTTATCTGTGCATCAAAGGTAAATGGCATTTACTTACTATCAAAGTATTTATTTTAATCACTTGGTTTATTGTTTTGTTAAAATTTAAAATATTGGAAAATTATGCATTTTATATTTATAACTTTAACAGAGTTTATATTGACTTCTAGGGTGCACCAAAACACACGCTTACCATATTGTCATCCTCATAAAACAAGACGATGTAAATAACGAAATCTCCGCCATGTTATATTCTCTAACAATTAACGCAGTATTAATAGCAATATAAAATAACAAAAGCCTAATTCGACCCCAAAGAGTTGCTGTGCATAGAAAATGCCTGTGTCGCTGATACATGCACATTTAGTATTGCTATACGACCTACTGGTTAGTTTAAATCGATATTATTTGTACATAACCTCGCTATTTTTCTGTCTTCATCGACCAAATTGACAAAACAGTGTAATAAAAGTACATTCAATCAAAAGGAAATCTTTAATAAAATAAAGTCAACGTTATGATAAATTATCAAACGGTACACTTACATGTTGGATATTAAAAACGATTTAGAAACACATTTACTATGTATCGTACTGAAGAACCATAGCAGTTGCAACAAAAGAGAAAATCAATCTAAATTACGTCCTAAAGCCCTTAGGAGCGAGGGTTACTTCGCCTTCAACAACGGGCACCAAATTCAATTTCGTGCTAAAGTTTAAATAAATTGCTGATAAGATGTAATTTTTACCGTTTCGTATATTTTTTCTCATAATTTCGGTCGATGTGGCGGCCAAATTGAAATTTTGGCGAAAAGAAAAACACAAACATGATAGAAAGAGTTTGAAATAAGAAATTTGGAAATCGCCGACCACGATAAATACAACAATATTGTAGTCTCGGTTTGAGACTGTTCTTGAACGGTTGCGAAAAATTCATGCCCTCTAGCCCCGGGTTGAGCAGAACTCACTATGTAAAAAAATATCAATAGTGAATAAATGTGAGCCATCCAGAAGATGGTAGGCATATATGACGGTTAACATGGAACCTTCAATGAGGTATTTTCATACCATTCCATGGCCAGCGGCGTATGGGTCCCAGTTTCTAACAAAATATATCGCCCTAAACGATAAAACAATGGATGAAATAAACAAAATGGAATTTAGTTAAAAAATGGAATTTAGTTGGGAGCAAAGATTATGAAGGTTATAAACTAACCTAGGAAACATGTTGATAATATTTCACTTGAATGCATTAAGTCGTTTTGGCGGATATGTCTGTTGAAATGTTCTATTAATGTTATCTATATTTACCCATGTAAGACATCTTGGATGACGGGCGGCAGTATAAACACGTTTTATTTACAACTTTGTGTTTGTTGCTTCCAATGGATCCCCTTTACAGTATTTACTAGTGACAGCATTCACACTAGCGTTTGCTTGGTGCTGTGTATCGGTTGTAAAGAGTCGCCGACTACCAATCAGTAGTTTTATCATTTACTTGTCCTTTGGCATCATCAAGCCTGATCTTTGTGACTATGAATACCGATTAAACCGGTGATAGAGTGCGTGAGAGGTGTTGCACTTTATATTACCTCTCATAAACAGACGAAATGAAACCGAGTCTGCTACTTTTCTCTCTTGTTTGTGTGTGTTGTTTTCAAGGGATTCCCTTCGTTTCTCCCTAGGGATCCCCTGTTCAGTATTTATTGACATTTCCATTACCGTATGTGGAGGTTGTACAATGTGGTCCCAACTACAAGTCAGTGTTGTCTTTACTTGTTCTTTGCGATCACTGAGTCTAATATGTATGTGGAGGACCCAACTACAAGTCAGTGGTGTCATTACTTGTTCTTTGCGATCACTGAGTCTAATATGTATGTGGAGGACCCAACTACAAGTCAGTGGTGTCATTACTTGTTCTTTGCGATCACTGAGTCTAATATGTATGTGGAGGACCCAACTACAAGTCAGTGGTGTCATTACTTGTTCTTTGTGATCACTGAGTCTAATATGTATGTGAAGGACCCAACTACAAGTCAGTGGTGTCATTACATGTTCTTTGCTATCATTGAGTCTAATATGTATGACTTGGCGTCAAAGTTTAATACCACTTAAGCCGGTGCTAGGAGACATGAGAGGTGTTACCTTATATTACTTCTCATGAAATAAATCCGAGTCTCTCTTTGTTGTGTTAGTTTCATCCAAGGGATCGCTTTTCGTATTGTTATGTATACCTTCCTTAACGCCTCTATTTTAAATTTAAATATTATCGACTACAAAAAAAGGTATTGAAATTTAAATAATTTAATTCGTGTTTTAAGTCGCATACGCATTATATTATCCATATAAAACATGTTATGAAGTGTGTATTACGACTTTATTGCACAGGTGTTCAGTTTCAATGCTCAAAGAGACACATGGCAATTTTAACTCCTGTAGTCGCGTTATATTTTATACAAAACGTTCATATTTGTAAATCATTAGTATTAATTGTCTGTAGTGTTCAGTGCTAATAGGGTTTTGGTTATAACTAATTGTTACTTACATCAGAACCTCCTATAATCTTATATCAGAACCTCCTATAATCTTATATCAGAACATCCTATATATCATTCCAGATCAAATAGAGTATGTAAACCTTTGGTAAAATAACGAATAAACGTTGAAATATAAGAAATATGTTTTTAACTTTTATTTAAGTACCTGCAAGGAGTATTGAGTCAACATGATTGGATTATCAAACTGGATTGCTAATTTTGATGACATCCTTAAAGGGAAACACGACAATCCTGAAGTTTATATGAAGCATAGAATTTAGCACCTCGATTTATAAATTTAGTATATTTTTCATTTTAAATCTGCTTGCATGTAATTAAAAAAAAAGAAGAAATAGAGTATACAAATATATTTCGTTATTTTTCCATACGTTTAAATATATTATTGATGCAAACTATTCAGATTGTCTAAAAACACAATTTTCTTTAAACTATCGAAATACAAATTATAGATAGCAAATATGCAAAGCAGTATATTGAAAAACTAATGGTACGCCGAAAGTTTCAAACACATCACGTTTCTAGTGTGTTCCTTAATTAAACTTTGTGTATTTATTTATTTAAACAACATTTAGCTCTTTATTTCTAAGTCACACATTGGTTAGTATGTGAATCTGCGGATTATATTGTGACGATGTCCGTCCGTCTGCCGTTAACGATTAGCTGACAAGTGATTGTGGTTAACAATGAAACTTTGAAGGCCCATACCTCTCAGATTAAGTTGCGAGCGTCTATTTGTTCAGTATATTCTCCTGAACGACTCGGAGTCTATTTGTTCAGTATATTCTCCTGAACGACTCGAAATATTTGTTCAGTATATTCTCCAGAACGACTCGGAATACTTAGTGAGTCTGTTTGTTCAGTATATTATCCTGACCCTGAACGTCTCGGAATACTTACGTGAGTCTATTTGTTCAGTATATTCTCCTGAATGACTCGGAATACTTACGTGAGTCTATTTGTTCAGTATATTCTCCTGAACGACTCGGAATACTTACGTGAGTATATTTGTTCAGTATATTATCCTGAACCGGAACGTCTCCGAATACTTAGTGAGTCTGTTTGTTCAGTATATTATCCTGGACCTGAACGTCTCGGAATACATTCGTGAGTCTATTTGTTCAGTATATTCTCCTGAACGACTCGGAATACTTACGTGAGTCTATTTGTTCAGTATATTCTCCTGAACGACTCGGAATACTTACGTGAGTCTATTTGTTCAGTATATTATCCTGAACGACTCGGAATACTTACGTGAGTCTATTTGTTCAGTATATTATCCTGAACGTCTCGAAATACTTACGTGAGTCTGTTTGTTCAGTATATTATCCTGAACCTAAACGTCTCGGAATACTTACGAGAGTCTATTTGTTCCAGTAGATTCTCCTAAACGACTCGGAACATTTACGTGAGTCTATTTGTTCAGTATATTCTCCTGAACGTCTCGGAATACTTACGTGAGTCTATTTGTTCAGTATATTCTCCTGAACGACTCGGAATACTTACGTGAGTCTATTTGTTCAGTATATTCTCCTGAACGTCTCGGAATACTTACGTGAGTCTATTTGTTCAGTTTAGTCTCCTGAACGACTAGGAATACTTACGTGAGTCTATTTGTTCAGAATATAATCCTGAACATGAACGTCTCGGAATACTTAGTGAGTCTATTTGTTCAGTATATTCTCCTGAACGACTAGGAATACTTACGTGAGTCTATTTGTTCAGTATATTCTCCTGAACGACTCGGAATACATAGTGAGTCTGTTTGACCAGTATATTCTCCTGAATGACTCGGAATACTTACGTGAGTCTATTTGTTCAGTATATTCTCCTGAACCTGAACGACTCTGAATACTTAGTGAGTCTATTCGTTCAGTATTTTCTTCTGAACGACTCGGAATACTTAGTGAGTCTATTTGTTCAGTATATTATCCTGAACCTGAACGACTCGGAATACTTAGTGAGTCTATTTGTTTAGTATATTCTCCTGAACGACTCTGAATACTTACGTGAGTCTATTTGTTCAGTATATTATCCTGAACGTCTCGGAATACTTACGTGAGTCTATTTGTTCAGTATATTCTCCTGAACGACTCGGAATACTTAGTGAGTCTGTTTGTTCAGTATATTATCCTGAACCTAAACGTCTCGGAATACTTACGTGAGTCTATTTGTTCAGTAGATTCTCCTAAACGACTCGGAACACTTACGTGAGTCTGTTTGTTCAGTATATTCTCCTGAACGTCTCGGAATACTTACGTGAGTCTATTTGTTCAGTATATTCTCCTCAACGACACGGAATACTTACGTGAGTCTATTTGTTCAGTATATTCTCCTGAACGTCTCGGACTACTTAGTGAGTCTATTTGTTCAGTATATTCTCCTGAACGACTCGGAATACTTAGTGAGTCTGTTTGACCAGTATATTCTCCTGAACATCTCGGAATACTTACGTGAGTCTATTTGTTCAGTATATTCTCCTGAACGACTCGGAATACTTACGTGAGTATATTTGTTCAGTATATTATCCTGAACCGGAACGACTCGGAATACTTAGTCAGTCTGTTTGTTCAGTATATTCTCCTGAACGACTCGGAATACTTACGTGAGTCTATCTGTTCAGTATATTCTCCTGAACCTGAACGACTCGGAATACTTAGTGAGTCTATTCGTTCAGTATTTTCTTCTGAACGACTCGGAATACTTAGTGAGTCTATTTGTTCAGTATATTATCCTGAACCTGAACGACTCGGAATACTTAGTGAGTCTATTTGTTCAGTATATTCTCCTGAACGACTCGAAATACTTACGTTAGTCTATTTGTTCAGTATATTCTCCTGAACGACTCGGAATACTTACGTTAGTCTATTTGTTCAGTATATTCTCCTGAACGACTCGGAATACTTAGTGAGTCTTTTTGTTCAGTATATTATCCTGAATCTGAACGACTCGGAATAATTACGTGAGTCTATTTGTTCAGTATAATCTCCTGAACGACTCGGAATACTTCCGTGAGTCTATTTGTTCAGTATAATCTCCTGAACGACTCGGAATACTTACGTGAGTCTATTTGTTCTGTATATTATCCTGAACGACTCGGAATACTTCCGTGAGTCTCTTTGTTCAGTATATTATCCTGAATCTGAACGACTCGGAATACTTACGTGAGTCTATTTGTTCATTATTCTCCTGAACGACTACGAATACTTAGTGAGTCTGTTTGTTCAGTATATTATCCTGAACCTGAACGACTCGGAATACTTCCGTGAGTCTATTTGTTCAGTATATTCTCCTGAACGTCTCGGAATACTTACGTGAGTCTGTTTGTTCAGTATATTATCCTGAACCTGAACATCTCGGAATACTTACGTGAGTCTATTTGTTCAGTATATTCTCCTGAACGACTAGGAATACTTACGTGAGTCTATTTGTTAAGTATATTCTCCTGAACGACTCGGAATACTTAAACGGACACAAGACAATCTTGAAGTGTTTATCAAGCATTGAAATTATTGTTTCGATTTATATATCCAGTATCATTTTCACTTTAAGTCTTTATTTGCATATAATTAAATAAAATATACAGTTTTCAATCTTTTTCACTGATTTTACCATTAGTTGGAATATATTATTGGTGTATTATTACTAACAGTTAATTATTTGTAAAAACGATTTTCTTGATATTATTAGTATAATTAATATTACTGACTTGAGGTCGTGAGTTTTAAAAAAAATCAGGTTGCCATGTGTTCCTTTAAAGTTGGATATAGCTAACCGTGTATCGCATTAGGGAAAACTGTGATACGTTCAAATACTCCGGTAAGATAACATGCATTGTTAAGACAGTTATCAGCCCGATTTCATACACTTATTGGCTTAAATAGACACTTGGCAATCTCGAGTTTTATATCAGGCATTACAATTAGCACAGCGATTTATTAATCCTGTATCATTTTGACTTTAAAACTACTTGCATACAATTAAATAAAAAACTGAGCATTATATTTTGCTCATTATATAACAATTTTTTAATTTATTATTGGTGCAATATTATCAAAAGTCAATAATATGTAAAAACAATTTGCTTTGAACTATTCTAACAAGTTTTTAAAAACAAACAAGATTGCAGTGTGTCCCTTTAATAGCAGAGTAGCGCATCCCTTATCGTATTCATTCAAGTGGGCCGAGTACTCATATGCAGACTGAATGGAACCAGTCAGATTTATTCCGTTGTAGTTTCGTATTTGTGTATAATATATGTTGAATATGTTAACATAATATGGCTTAAAAAAGGTTACCTTATATGTTGCTAAAACCATGAACCTTCGGATCAACAGACATTTATGTCTTAGGCATCAAAGCATATAGAGAATGTTTATCTCAGGCATCAAGGAATACAAATCTTGTTTATTTCAGGCAGCAAAGTATGTAAAGCAGGTATATCCGAGGCATCAAAGCATATAAATCATGTATATCTTAGACAAACCTATACTATAGGTTATTGAATTTGTATGGCTAAATATTACTTGGAACGAGTTGTTTTGGCAAAGGACGACGAGCTTGCGAGTGGTCCTGCGCCAAAACAACGAGTTCCAAGTAATATTTAGCCATACAAATTCAATAACCTTTTTATTGTATACTTTCATATTGTTTTCGATCAATGTTAATTGTATGACTATTACTTTTCATTGTATTTGTGTTATTTTTTATAGCTTTTGATGGAATTCCTATCTTGCCATTCAGTTTCATTTTGTGTGGATGATTATTTTGCGCGAAAACGACGTCGACGTCGGATGACGTCATTAAAAACATCAATCTATTTTCTAAAGTTTGTTTACTATTTGATAACGGTAAAAACAGTGGGTGAGTGACCATTTCAATTATTTTATCAATTTTTGCCATAAAATACGGGGAAAAAACACGTATTTTTTTGTTTATACTATAGGAAGGATTCCGTTATTTTTATTTGAAGGTAGTTCCTTATTTCTATTTCGCGGCTCTTAGCAAGCACGAGCAAAAGTTCCCGTGCAATATCAATGTGTGCAATATCGTAGAATATTGCACACTTATCTCAATGCAAACTAACGGGACAATATGAAAGTATACAATAAAGTATGTATATCGCATGCAGCAAAGAACACAAAGCATGTATATATTGTGTATCCTAGACAACAAAGCATATAAAGCATGTATATTTTAGACTGTAAAGCTTCTAAAGTATATATATCAAATGCAGCAAGGAATAAAAAGAATGTATATCTCAGGCAGCAAAGCTTATAAAGAATGTATATCTTAGACAGAAAAGCTTATAAAGTATGTATATCACATGCAGCAAATACAACAAGCATATATATATCAGGCATCAAAGCATATAAAGCATATTAAGCATGCATATCTTAGACAGAAAAGCATATGGAGTATGTATATCACATGCAGCAAAGAATGTAAAGTATGTATATCTCAGGCAGCGAAGCATATACATTATTTAAATCTCGGACAGCAAAACACATAAAGTATGTAGTAAAGCATTATTATAGAATGAGAGTATCTCAGACAGCAACGAATACAAAGTATGCGTCTCTCAGACAGCCAAGTATAAAATGCATGTATATCTTAGGCAGCAAAGCATACAAAGCATGTATATCTTAGGATGGAAAACATATAAAGCATGCATATCTTAGCCAACAAAGCACGTATATCGTAGGCAACAAATCATGTAACGCATACACACCTTAGGCTTCAAGGCATATAAAGTATGTATATCTAACATGTCTAAGGCAGTAAACACATTATTAAAGCATTATTATAAAGTGAGGATATCTCAGACAGCAAAAATATGAACATCAAACATTTTTCAAATAGTGTATATAGAGATCTTAGTTGGTAAAGTAAGAAACTTATGGTTTACTTAAAGAGCAAAAACATAACGTATAAGTGCATTTCAGAAACAGTGCTTAATGTAAGTTTATCTCAACAAGAGTCAGTTTATCTCTGACAAGTAAACATCATATACGTTACAAAGTATGCATATCTCAGGACTAGCAGCTATAAGAATAATATATATATATATGGTCTACCTGAATGTTATATGAGTGTACCTACTGTTGACCTCAATACTAAAAAGGTATCTGTTCCCGAAAACTTAGGGTCTTATCTAAGAGGAAATGTTGCATAATACATACGTTATTTTACTTTCAAATCTGTATTTGACCAACGTGACAGTGTTTCATGGGCGTTATACCATGCTTTCTTACAGTCTAGGACAAACCAATCCCGAATATGCGTGTCATCGATTGTTTCTCTTATTATGGACACACATGTGTTGTTGAGGACAAATATTTAGTAGCCTTCAAATAGCCTTCACATAGAAATTACAATTATGTGAGTCTATATATTTATGGGGTGTGGGGAGGGTGGGGGCTGAGGAGGCGTAATTAACAGCCTCTATTTATAGGACAGAAGGACATGTGGACATTTACAATCCTAATTGGTTTCACACATGATATGTGTTCGTCATTGTTAAGCTATTAAAGCCAATACCAAGTTATTAAGATCTTTTGCAAATGTTACTGCCGTACATTTTGTTTGGCTCTTGCCGCCATTTTGAAATAATAAAATAGTATCATGTTGTATTTGATTGTGATCGGCATCACCTATATTTTGATATATATTCCAGAAACCTATATATTAATATACATTCCAGAAAAGAAAACGAAAATCTTTCATTTTTTTAATTTGTTACCACCTTGAATATCTAAAAAGAGGACACCGGTAACTTTTTCAGTTTGGCCTTCTTTCTAAAAAACGTTTGTATTGGTCTCAACTTGTTTTGTATACAGTTTGGTGCTTTTATCCCTAGGCAAAAGGAATTATATAAAAAATGACAATTTATGTGAGAATGTACTTGAATATGTCTTAAGAAACTATTTTCGAATAAAACTGAATAAAACTTCTCTGACAAATATTTACTTAAATTAAAAAGTTCTTTCATCTTTGAAGATTGTAACAGTGTTACACATTTAAACATATTTGGCCTTTGTATGTAATATGTTCTGATATACTTCTTTTTAAATATCGTTATAACTGTACAAATTAAAACAAAGTGAAATTCGTCTTCAATTTCAGATGAATTACATATTTGACAAACTCTCCCATTTAATTCAATCGAATGACGACCTGCATCAATTCTTAAGATATGTCAAGATAAACGTAATTTAGTAAAAACACTTATCTTTTTGTACATAAAATATTCAGATAATTTTCATATCCAAAATTATCTTTTACATGTCTATACAAATTTGCTAATACTCTGTTTTGTTGTAGTGACATTACATCAGTGTTCCATTTTTATCTCACCTGAGCCGAAGGCTCAAAGTCAGCTATTGTGGCCGATTTGTGTCCGTCGTCCGTCCGTTAGATAGCTCTTGGTTAAACTACTTCTCCTTAGACAATTTTGACCAATTTCACATGGATGATACTGAGGTCAAATCATTCCAAATCTTTACAAAGTATGTCAATGCGACATCCAAGATGGCCGCCATTACCATATATAGTCAAAACCTTAACCATTTTCCTTCTCAAGAACCGCTGAACATATTTTTTTATTTATAAATGATCGCATACTCCTAAACTACAAAAGATGTACAAACAAAGTTCCTAGAGTCAAATTGGCTGTGCCCCGGGTTTCCAAAGTTTATTACTATGGTTATTTTACATAGACTTATCTAGGGCATTTGTAAACGACATCTCCGCTGAAACCGCTGATCCAATTTTAACCAAATTTCACGTGGATGATATAGAGGTTAATGCCTTCTAATGTTTTACAAATTAGGTCAATGCGACATTCAAAATGGCCGTCATTATCCTATATGGTCAAAACGTTAAAAAATCGTCTTCACAAGAACCGCTGAAAAGATTCTGACAGTTTTTATTTATAAATTATCGCGAACTCCTAGACTACAAAAGTTGTACAATTAAGTTCCTATGATCAAAAATGGCTGTGCCCCGGGATTCTAAAGTTTGTATATGGAATGAATGAATAAATGGTGTTTTACGGCACGTTAACACGAAAATAGGTTATATTGTGTGCAAAAATTGATGAAAGATGAAGAAATGAAGTAATAAATAAAATTAAATGCCAATAAATAAAGATAAAAATAAGGATTATATGGTAGTAATATAAACTATGTATAAATGTAAATCAACAAATGCCCGTCAACGGGTGTATAACCAAGTTAATATATATAAGAACATATTATAATGATTTATAAAGTCGGATTATTATAATGATTTATATAGTCTGATTTCTTTCAGGAAATCTAAAACAAGACTAACATCTATAGTATCAAATAACTCTTTCATAATATTAACATTGTAGTAACTCTGACGCATAAGATCATCGTCTACACATTCCAACAAGATGTGTTTGACCGTTAACGGTGCAAAGCATTCTGGTAACTGCTCACCTTGTAATAAATATGAATGAGTTTAACGTGTACGCCCTATCCTACACCGGGCTAGGACAACTTCTTCTCGAGGAATGGGTCCTCTAGAAGAACGCCATTCTCCCAGTAACGGTTTAATTGAACGGAGTTTATTGTTAACTGACAAATCCCAAGCGGCTTTCCAAGAGTTAGAAATATATGTGTTAATACAACTTTTAAAATCAGTATAAGGTAATTTGTATTAGATATATGTAAATGTAATGCTGCTTTATTCCTACATGGCTTGGAAGCCAGCAGAATAAAAAAACATTATCAACTATAACATGTATAAGAGAATTGTACTTTTGTAAAAGTTGAAGCACAACTGGGTTATAACGTTTCATATTACCCAGGGCTTGAAGATATGAAAGGGAATCAGAAAGGATTACAAAATGGTCATCATCAGATTCCTGAATAGTTCAATTGCCTTAAGTTCAGCTGAAAAGATAGAGGCCTTGTCAGACAGGCGGCTCTTTATGCTGTGTTTGTGAACAACAGCTGCTGCATCTACCTTATCTCCATCTTTAGAACTATCTGTGTATATATGTTGAAAGTTACTGTATTTCGATTTAATTTCATTACATTTGTTTTGAAAGACAGTAGGGTCTGTACTGGATTTGTTTCTATTACAAATATCAAAAATAATTGTTGGTGTTTCCAAAGTCATGGAATTTGTAGTACTTTGTACTTGGCAATCAAATTTAGGTCGATTTCAGTGTCTCTTAATTTTGGTTTAATACGAATGCCAAATGGTCGAATGACCTTCGGTTTTCGATCAAAAAGAGGTTCATAACTAGGATTTAAAACAGTATCGAAGGTTGGGTTTGAAGGGTTAGATTGTTAATTTAATGGAATACTGAAGGACTAATTTGTCCCGTCTATGAGACAGTGATGGTTCATTAGCTTCAACATATAGACTTTCGGCTGGTGGTGTAGGAAAGGCACCTAAGGTGAATCGTAATCCTTGATTATGTATAGGATCGAGAATCTGCAAGTATGAATTGTGAGTCGATCCATATAATATTGAGCCGTAGTACAGCTTGGGTCCGATAAGAGATCTATAAAGTTGTAAAAGTACTTTACGATCCGCTCCCCAATTAGTGTTTGCAACAACTTTAAGTAAATTAAGAGCTTCAAGGCACTTGGCCTTCAAGTATTTAAGGTGTGGTATAAGTGTTAATGTACGATCAAAAATAAGACCAAGGAATTTTGTCTCATCCACTACTGGAATTGCTGACCAATCCAGTGTTAGATCAGGGTCTTCATGATGTTTACGTAGTTGACAAAGGTGCATACAATTAGTTTTATGTTTAGAAAATGTAAACCGTTTTTTCATCAGATCAGGACTGAAGTTTATTGAGATATTGTTGAAGTTCGGACTCTTCTCAAAATCGTTTAAAACCAGTAGTAGTTTTGCGTGTTTGAGTGCCATAATGGGGAATTGATATTCATTCTCCACGCTTCTCACCCACCTCGGAGTCCAACAAGGGGACATTTGCTGTGGCTATCCGACAGACAAATGCCAAGGATACGTGAAGAGTATAATCATATAAAACTAACGCATCAGACCTCCACCATACCACCCAGCGGACATAACCCCTTAACTAAGTAGAAGGGCCGTATTTATGTTCCACCTAAATGTGGCATGAGTATAGCCATATGGCGTTCAGGAATACACGATTAGCCCAAGCGCCGCCGCCATAAAGTATCCTTTCTACAATATGTTTAAAAAGGAAATAATAAAAGGGGAGCAATATATTAAACGAGCGGGATTGAGGAAATGTGAATTAAACAAGAAGCTAGGATCCCGTATAGATGGCGTGACAAACAGATTGATCAGATCGGGCTAATCTGCCCGCCCGTCTAGTTGAAGTCCGGACCAAAGTGGTGTGTTGTAACGCGGAGATAACTACCAGATCTCCACGTCACTCAACCACCAGGATTCCCTTCTCCATCGACACGGGTCGCCACCCACGATCAACAGGTGGATGACTTTTCGGGGGTGGGGGTCCTACCCCTCTGCTAAGTAATGAGCAGTCGATTGATTCTGGGGTATTTATCATATTTGAGTAAGTACATAAATATAACTTTTTAATTTATGTAAATATAAACAAGCGAATGATATTCAATTGGTTTTAAAATGTATATGTTGTACTGTAGATCGCAGTTCTAACCTAAACTGTTTCTACATATGTATATATGCCAATGGGAATTAGCAAAGTTTTTCCATTTACCAAATGTATTGCTATTAATTATTGCGGAAAGGCGAATCCCTTGGTAAACAAGAGAGAAAGACTTGTTTTAACTGTACTGTTACTCGTACTTTGAAATGTTTTCTAATTTGCAAATTGGATGAAACATACGCTGATTTTATTGTTAGTTAGACGTATTTTACATTTTAATCACGTCATTTGTGTATGCTTTAAAGTTCTCCGGAAATATATTGTTTCATGAACATGTTTATTTAAATCGAAATCAATACACAACACTATATATTTACAATTCGCACATTGCAATATCTGTGAAAAGATTAAAAAAGATTTAATTTGATGACGTAGAAAACTTTGAACAGGTAAATTAATCCACAGGTAAATGTAATTATCAATTATCTGGCAATAGTTGTGCAGCTATACAATTCAGATTTACCCCATTTGCCCGTGCAGTCACGCAGTGGTAAAAGTAGTATCTACTTCATGTAATTAATACTTATTTTTACATACAACTTACGGTAGCGTTTTTCAATATATGTTTCTCTCCGAGACAATCAAGAAATGTTCAAATGATGTTTAAGAGTTAAGTTTGTTAATTGATAATACTAAAAAAAGGGTGGCCATTCATCTTTAAGAAATATTTGAGCTTGAAATCTACCTGAGAATGTTCACACTTGAATACCAGTGTTCGACTTAGTAGTATATTTCGATGTTTAAGCATTGCGTTATAAACATACGTGGACAATACTGACACCTTGCGACATCTTGTGTATTATATTTTTATATTTTCTGATGTTTGGTGATATCAAATTGAACAGATATTACATTTGAATTAGTAAAACAACGCTTGATTGACTCAAATCACAAAAGTTGATACTCTAATATCAATAATTCTAACGGATTAGAATCATACTGCCACTATAAACACAGTTTTGATATGGAAACATATTTGCACATATGAGATTATAATAAACTCCGAATAACACTGGGTAGATTTAGACTCTCCTCTCCCAATTTAGCCTTTTAAAATGGTAGATATCTTAATATCCCGCGAGAAAATAGGAACTGTATACATTGTACCCAAAATAGAGTAGAAAACGAATTCCATTGTTTGCTTTTATGTCCAATATATTGGCACTTAAGACAATTTGATGTATTACTGTCTAATAACTCGAACGGAACAATTATAAACTTATCAAAATATGTTTATTATACATTTAAAAAAAAAAAAAGATATAAAAATCGGACTGAGAAAGTAGCATTCAATGACTACAGTCAACCACAAAACACAAACAGACAAACGAGAAGACAAAAGTAATAAAAAATGCAAACAACATCACAAACACAAAAGGGTGACAATAGGGCTTTGGCCTTGGAACGGTCAGTGGCCAAAAGGGCCACTGGGAGTTTAAACCAGGTTCTAGGGTGCACCAAACCTCACACTTAAACTTCGAAATGAAATGCAAGTTTAAATTTCTTCTATTTCACATTTCATTTATAACGCTTCTCTGTAAACTTCAATGCCAATGTGTATACCATGTTTTTTGTGTTTTTTTTCTCATATTTTCTTTGATGTTCTAACTGTATTGTATATATGGTTAGTACATATATTACGTCACATTGTGGGGTACTTAAGTGTTTGATTTTATTAATCTACGTTCAGTTTGTTAATATTTAGAATTAAAATTACTTTTTTTCTGTACAAACACTGATAAGGGAGATCCTGTTGAAGCAAAACAGACAACCAAGAGAATAAAGTAGCAGACTCGGTTTTATCGAGTCCGTTCATGAGAGGTAATATTAAGAAGCAACATCTCTCACGCCCACTTGCACCGGCTTAAGCGGTTTTCTTCTTAAAAGTCTCCTATATTGGGCTTGTTGATCAAAAAGGACCAGTAAAAGTTTAAATGTGTTGAAATATTCTTTGAACAATAATCGCGCCTATATCTGTATTTTATTATCAATTTATGCGATGTTTAAACTATTCAGTTTCAAACACAATACTATTGAACACTAATCTGGAGATTTCATTAGTTTATACTTACAAATAATAAGTCATCAGCAAATGTAGTTAAACAAAACACACACTTCTATTTTATTCTAAATTTGTCAAATGTACCAGATTCAATGGACTTTATATATATATATATATATATATATATTCAGTCTATTCACAATGTTTTTGTTTGCGATCCATTTATCCTACAGTGTACTCAATATGTCAAATTATATTTCAATACAAATTTAATACATTAATACGATGTCCGTGCTTAAAATGGCTGTGCGTGCACGTATTTGGTGGAGGGATTAAAAGACCGTGTGGAATATTTAAAAACTATATTACGGTATAAATTTATATTTTACCCCGTTCTCTTCATTACTAGATAAGGTTTTACTTAAGCAGTTGTCCATCATTTCACATTTTAAAATCCTTAAAACATATTACCACTTTCATTTAAACATTTTGGTGAAAGTTTAACTGTGTAGTATTATTCATTACTTGATGAAAATATTAACTTTCCAAACACATACACAATCCATTAGAAAGTTAACCTGGAGCTTTCGTCCTAGTACTTAGGACTTTTTCAGCAGACTGATGTTACTCTACTGGTCGTCAACACCGCTCGAGGGATTACAGATAGATGTTAACATCACTTAAACATGTTTAACACGTTTATCTATAAACTATACGTAATTTACCAGATTATAGGATGAAATGGCATGCTGGCAGTCGGTACGTTATCCGTTAACACGTTGTTACTGTTTGGGTGATGGAATGGCATGCTGGCAGTCCGTACGTTATCTGTCAACACGTCATTGTTTAGTTGATGGGATGGCATGCTGGCAGTCCGTACGTTATCTGTCAACACGTCATTGTTTAGTTGATGGGATGGCATGCTGGCAGTCCGTACGTTATCTGTCAACACGTCATTGTTTAGTTGATGGGATGGCATGCTGGCAGTCCGTACGTTATCTATTAACACGTTACTGTTTCGCTGATGGGATGACATGCTGGTAGTGCGTACGTTATACGTTAACACGTTAATGTTTGGCTGATTGGATTACATGCAGGTAGTCCTTACGTTATCCGTTAACACGTTACTGTTTGCCTGATGGGATTACATGTCAGTAGTCCGTACGTTATCTGTTAACACGTTATTGTTTGGCTGATGAGATGACATGCTAGCAGTACATCCGTTATCCGTTAACACGTTACTGTTTGGCGGATGGGATGACATGCTGGCAGTCCGTCCGTTATCTGTTAGCACGTTATTGTTTGGCTGATGGGATGGCATGCTGGCAGTTTGTCCTTTATCTGTTAGCACATTATTGTTTGGGTGATGGGATAGTATGTCAGTCTGTCCGTTATCACGTAACTGTGTATGCGATAAATTAAACGTTAACGGTATTAGATTTTCACTAAAATTGGCTTGGAAATTTGCTTCAAATTCTAATCAGAAGCTAACTTGCAAGCCAATTTTAGTGAAAATCTAATTTGAAAATCTTGATTTGACACCAAGGAAGATATATTATGATTAAGTAAAATAGCAAAATGTAGCTTGTTTGCGAAATTAATTCGGCAATTTAATGAGCGGTCGTACCATAAGTATGTTGGAAGATTTTAGAAAAAGTAGATATACAAATCGAACAGTAAAAGTAGCATTGAAGGACGACAGTAAAAAAAATAACAACTATAAAGATGAATAAATGGCAAATTAACATTGACATTTGACATTTGGCCTACTGACCCCAAAGACAATGATATTATTTCTTTTGCCAAAGTCAATGCATAGACGACGTTTCATCAGTGGGGGTGTTATGGTTTAGATGTTATCGAGACGAGTACCGCATAAAGTCGTAGCGACCTTGACCATTGACCTGCTAACCCCAATAAAATATCATATTTTCCCTTACCAAGTGCAATGTACCTATGAAGTTTCATGAGTGTAGGTGTTATGGTTTTGAAGGTATCCCACGAAATTTCCATATAATGTTAATGTGACTTGACCTTTGACCAAATGACCCAAAATCAACAGGGTTCCTCCTCTCACCAAAGTCAATATACCTATAAAAATGCCTGAGTGCGGGCGTTATAGTTTCGTTGTTATTGTGAGGAATGCCTATTTCCATATAATGTCATGGCCATCTTGACGTTCGTCCCACTGAACCATAATCAATAGGGTTCTTCCACCCACCAAAGACAATGTACGTATGAAGTTTCATAAGTGTGAGTATTATGGTTTCGAAGTTATCAGATGGAATGTCTACTTCCATATAAGATCATTGTGACCTTGACCCAAAAACAATAAGGTACCTCCTCTCAAATAGGCAAATGTACATTTGAAGTTTTTTGAGTGTAGGTGTTACGGTTTTGAAGTTATTGTGTGGAATGCATATTTCAATATAAGGTCACTGTGACATTGACTTGACCTTTGACATACTTGGCCCAAAAGAAATTGGGTTCATGCTTTCAACAAGGGCGAACGAATTTTCATGAGTGTAGGTTTTAAGGTTTTGAAGTTATTATGTGGAATTCATGCTTCGATATAAGGTGATGGTGACCTTGACCTTTGAACTACACTCACCATGGGCAATGTAATTATGAAGTTTCATGAGTGGAGGTGTTAGGTTTTTTAAGTTATTGTGCGGAATACATATTTCGCTATAAGGTCACCGTGCCCTTTGACCTACTGACCCCAAAAACAATTCTCCTCCAACCTTGGGCAATGTACCTATGAAGATTCGTGAGTGTTGGAGTTATAGTTTCGAAGTTATCTTCCGGAATGTTTTTCTATATAAGGTCAAGGTGACCTTTGACCTACTGATCCCAAAAACAATAGGGATCCTCCACTTACCTCGGGCATTGTACCTGACGTTTCCTGAGTGTAGGTGTTATGGTTTCGAATTCATCATCTGGAACGTGTTTGTCTGTATAAGGTCAAGGTGACCTTGACCTTTGACCTACTGATCCTAAAACGACAGAGATCCTCCTCTCACCTAGTGTAATGTACCTCTGAAATTCATGAGTGTAGGTGTAGGCTTTGGAGTTATCGTCCGGAATTGTTTACGGACGGACGGAAGGACGGGCGGACAGGCGAACAATCCCACACCATAATACGTCCCGTTTTTCAATAGGCAATATAACTATTACACAAAGATGGACATGTTTATATGAATATAAAAACAGAAAAGCCTAGAAAGTCACAAAGCAAGTACTTAATAACTTGGCAGAAGCCAGAGCAACAACAGAATAAACCATTAAGGGCGGCACAAAACATGATTGAAGATAAACCTCAAACGTAAGCGTCCTTTCAGGATGTATATAGACGTCATCATAGGTTCCACCATCTGTGGTGTCATCGCCCAATCAAAAGCGAAATCATAGTGGAGAACTGGACATGCATCAACCGTTAAATATGCAGTGGTAAACAACGGATATGATCATAACCTCTTTTGATAAAGTTTTTAGCAAGTTTAATAACGATTTCATGAACGTGACATGCCCAGGGATCTTAAACATGTGTACATCACGTCACCACAGAATTCAGATTGTGTCGCAGATCCTTATCGCAGAAGATATTATAGCTTAAAAGTAGATCAGGTTTATGGTAATTACATTTTGCAAAGGTTTTCCAAAGTTTATGGTAACGGTTTTCCGGGTGCTTTCTAGTTATGCAAAGTTTAGAATATTTCCACTGTCCCGTTTTATTGGGTTGACGGTAGGGTAAGTGTGAGGTTTGGTGCACCCTAGAACCAGGTTTAAACCACCAGCGGCTTTTTTGCCACTGACCGTTCCAAGGCGGTAGCCCTATTGTCAACCCTTTTGTGTTTGTGATGTCTTGCTTGGCCTTTAATTGAACTTTAAATGTGTTCTTTGTTTCTCTGTTGTTTGTGGTTGACTGTCGTCCTTGAATGCTGCTTTTCCTGTTCGATTTTTATATATACTCGCCGTCATAAGAAAGTATCCACTTCTAAATATTGATATACAAATACCATGAGAACCAATAATCACAAATTGTTCGTATTATTATATTAGATACATCATTTACAAACATGTTTTAATATGAAATATGAACATTCAATGAAGAATAAAATGTTTAAATCGATTCTAAAGCGCAACAGGCGGAAAACAAAATTCACAGACCTAATAACGTTACAGCTGGTCCCATAAGTGCTCTATCGGACTAAGGTTCGGTGAAAAAGCAGGCCAGGGTAGCACATTGACGTTATTGGCCACCAAGAAGTCTGTGGTCAATCTTGCTGAGTGTGGCCTGGCGTTATCCTGTTGGTACAGTGTAACGTAAGGGTGGTTAGCAAGGAACGGCAAAACAACTGGTTGGAGTATCTCGTCCACGTAACGTTATTAGGTCTGTGACTTTTGTTATATATATTGACTACATTCTCTGGGGAAAAAATAGATTTAGAAACACAAACACCATAAGACGTTTCTCGTGGAAATTCTCGTCTAGTTGGAGATCATTAACAATGTCAAAATTGAAATCATCTCTTTTTCACAGATATTGCTTTTGTTTTGATTTTGTTTTTGTTTTTAAATAGAGATATCAAGAAAGGATGCGACAGTGTCATCCATATTGGTTGTGTTTAGTTAAAGTATTTTAGGATATGAAGTATTAACCATAGTAGAAAATGAAGGGTTGCCAATGTTAAATATATCATCCAGACACCGAGACGTGTTATTAAAGGCTTCTTCCTGAGTAGTGAAAGACACAACGTGAAATCTTTCTTTTATAACAATGCAAACACAAATCTGCGACAAGAAGTTTACAAGTTCGTACCTATAGGGATACCAACAATTTGTCTATAAAAGGTAGTTCCATACTTGACGGAAATAGTATCTAATACGAAAACAAGAGGTCCAACACGGCCCTGAAACGATCACCTGAGGATCTTCGCAATAATGAAAAGACTGCACCTTCGTAAATGCTGATTGAAGGTGTTTTAAGTTTTTTTCTTTATAAGTCTATGTAAAAACATGCAAACTCGCAAAATATACTAACGTTGGACCCCGGAGGACGGTCATCTTTGACCCCAGTCACTTCAAATGAGCAAACGTGATAATTCAGGTGTTAGCGATCATTAATAATAATAAAGAACAAGAGGACCTGAGTGCCTGTGTATGCTCTACAAACCTAAAATGGCTCATATATCAAAGGGTTTCGTCATTAAATTCCCTTCAATACTTCAAAACACAACAACACCCACAACCGAAATGTAAACCCATGACCCATGCTAACAATTTCAAAAAGTAGTAAAGAAAATGGATTAAAACCCATGTCACTAGGTTCCCTGTATTTAAGACTCTGTCTATGACGGTCATCTTGGATGCGACCTAACTTTAACAAATTTGTAAAACATTCACCTAAGGAGCATGCATGTGAAAATTGACCATGCGGTTTCTGAGATGATGATTTATTTTAAAGATCTTTCCTATATAACTCTTTGTAAAACTGTGACTCCCGGGTGGGGACAGATATGACCCCAGTGTCTTCCTTTGAACACTTGTAGTTTCAGAAAAAAAAATATGTTTTTATTTTTTCCCTATATAAGTTTATGTTAAACATGTGACCCCTGGTGCTGGCCAAATTGTTTACCCCAAGGTCACCATTTGAACACACTTGGTGGAGTGCCATAAGCATATAGCAAATGCAAAATATTAAACCTCTGGCTCATGCAGAGTTACACAGAAGAATACTTTAAGCTTTTCCCTCCTATATAAGTCTATATAAAACATGTGACCCTGGGGCGGAGACAAATGTGACCCCAGGATCACCATTCGAACATACTTGGTAGAGAACCATAAGTTGATGCTACATGTTTTTTATGAGAGATGTGTGCCTTCTGGTTTCAGAGAAGGAGATTTTAAAAGTTTCTTCCTATGCAAAAATACAAAATCTCCAAATACAAACTTTCAACCGCCGGGGCACGGCCATTTCTGACCCCGGGGACTTTATTTGAACAAATGTGATAGCTTAGGCCTCGGCATTGTTTTAAAAGGAAAACTGTCGAAATATGTCCATCGGTTCTTGAGAAGAAGAGTGCTTAAGGTTTTGATTGTTTATGGTAACGTTCTTGAATGTCGGGGGGACCTAATTTAAAAATAATGAGTACTTACTTTGTGACTTTCTAGGCTTTTTTGTTTTATATTATAAATACATGTTCATTTATGTGTTTTACTTAATATTGCCTATTAATGCTGCCTTGTTTGTTAGAAATTATAACCTGGTGGGGATATCTTTATTTAAGCAGTCCCGTTTATTGGGATGGCAATAGGGAAATAGTGAGATTTGGTGCACCTTAGAATCTGGTTTAAACCCCAGCGGCCAGATTTTTGCCACTGACCGTTCCAAGGCGATAGCCCTATTGTCAACCCTTAGATATATTATGTTTGTGATGTCATATCTGGCATTTTATTCATCTTTATAGTTGTTGTTTGTTTCTGTGTGTGTTCATATCTACTTTACTGTCATCCTTGAATGCTACTTTTCCTGTTCGAGTTTTATATTTACTTTATATCTACTTTATATCTGCTTTATATCTGTTGTATGTCTACTTTATATCTACTTTATGTCTACTTTATGTCTACTTTATGTCTACTTTATATCTACTTTATACCTACTTTATACGTACTTTATACCTACTTTATACCTACTTTATACCTACTTCATATCTACCTTATATCTACTTTATACCTACTTTATATCTACTTTATATCTACTTTATATCTGCTTTATATCTACTTTATACCTACTTTATATCTACTTTATATCTACTTTATACCTACTTTATACCTACTTTATATCTACTTCATATCTACTTTATACATACTTTATATCTACTTTATATCTACTTTATATATACTTCTTCATATTTTGCTTCTACTTTTCCTGTTCGAGTTTAATAACTAAACTGAAAGGAAAAAGAAACGCAGGGTGCGTATTTTCGCTATATATTGCATATACTGTACACTTAATTCCATATATATTCCAAGGAAATCCCAAGATGTTTAAAAAAAAGTGCAGTTAGTTAGAGAAGGGACACAACTGTGATATTGTAGACGTTTTAGTCACAATACACGTTGTAACAAGAAATTCATAAATGCTGAAGTTCCTCTTTGAAATATTGAGCCAGTTCAGTACTGTATTTAATGTTAAGTGATTGCAACATTTAAAGCCTAAGTGTGCTCACCTGCTTGAGCCAAATGCGCATTCTGACGATAATGAAACTTTAAAGGGGTAACCATTGGTGTGTTCAGTGCTGGTTAAACCTTTTTTCTAAAAGGACATGCCCAATGTCGTCCTGTACCATTCGATTAGCAGTAGCATATTAAACATACAATATATAGCGGAAATACGCACCCTGCGTTTCTTTTTCCTTTCAGTATACTTTATATCTACTTCATGTCTACTTTATATCTATTTTATATCTACTTTATATCTACTTTATATCTACTTTATATCTACCTTATATCTAATTTATATCTACATCATATCTACATTATATCTACTTTATATCTACTTTATGTCTGCTTTACATATACTTTATATCTACTTAATGCTACTTTCCCTGTCCGATCTTTTTATATTTCTTTTATAACTTCTTTATATCTACTTCATATCTACTTTATATCTACTTTATATCTACCTCATATCTACTTTACATATACTTTATATTTACTTTATAACTACTTTATATCTACTGCATATCTACTTTATATCTACTTTATATCTACTTTATACCTACTTTATATCTACTACATATCTACTTTACATATACTTCATATCTACTTTATAACTACTTTCACTTTATATCTACTTTATATCTACTTCATATCTACTTTACATATACGTTATATCTACTTTATATCTACTTTATATCTACTTTATAAATACTTTATATATACTTCATATCAACTTTATATTTACTTTATATTTACTTCATATCTACTTTACATATGCTTTATATCTACTTCATAACTACTTTATATCTACTTCATATCTACTTTATATCTATTTTATATCTACTGTATACCTACTTTGTATCTACTTCATATCTACTTTATATATACTTCATATCTACTTTATAACTACTTTATAACTACTTTATATCTACTTCATATCTACTTTATATCTACTTCATATCTACTTTATACCTACTTCATATCTACTTCATATCTACTTCATACCTACTTCATATCTACTTTACATATACTTTATATCTACTTTATAACTACTTTATATCTACTTTATATCTACTTCATATCTACTTTACATATACTTCATATCTACTTTATATCTACTTCATATCTACTTTATACCTACTTCATATCTACTTTACATATACTTTGTATCTACTTTATATCTACTTCATATCTACTTTATACCTACTTCATATCTACTTAATATCTACTTTATATCTACTTCATTGCTACTTCATATCTACTTTTGCATATTTAGATTCTACTTTTCCTTGTGAATGTGGTTTGTTTTGAATTGTCAGTATGAGTAATTGATAGTTATTGTGTTTTTATGAACATTGATATATACTGAAAGGAAAAAGAAACGCGACACGGGAATTTCCGCTATATATTGTATGTACAATATGCTGCTGTTAATCGAATGGTACATGGCTACGTTAGAGAAAAATACTAAAACAATACGTAACACAGCAAATAGTATTCCTGCCATGTTTCATTATTGACAGAGTTTGGCTCAAGCATGAGAGCAATACCATTATACTAATAAATGGAAATATTATTATACTAATAAATGGAAATATATCTATTTTATATCTACTTTATACCTACTTTGTATCTACTTCATATCTACTTTATATATACTTCATATCTACTTTATAACTACTTTATAACTACTTTATATCTACTTCATATCTACTTTATATCTACTTCATATCTACTTTATACCTACTTCATATCTACTTCATATCTACTTCATACCTACTTCATATCTACTTTACATATACTTTATATCTACTTTATAACTACTTTATATCTACTTTATATCTACTTCATATCTACTTTACATATACTTCATATCTACTTTATATCTACTTCATATCTACTTTATATCTACTTCATATCTACTTTATACCTACTTCATATCTACTTCATATCTACTTCATACCTACTTCATATCTACTTTACATATACTTTATATCTACTTTATAACTACTTTATATCTACTTTATATCTACTTCATATCTACTTTACATATACTTTATATCTACTTCATATCTACTTTATATCTACTTTATATCTACCTCATATCTACTTTACATATACTTTATATTTACTTTATAACTACTTTATATCTACTGCATATCTACTTTATATCTACTTTATATCTACTTTATACCTACTTTATATCTACTACATATCTACTTTACATATACTTCATATCTACTTTATAACTACTTTCACTTTATATCTACTTTATATCTACTTCATATCTACTTTACATATACGTTATATCTACTTTATATCTACTTTATATCTACTTTATAAATACTTTATATATACTTCATATCAACTTTATATCTACTTTATATTTACTTCATATCTACTTTACATATACTTTATATCTACTTCATAACTACTTTATATCTACTTCATATCTACTTTATATCTATTTTATATCTACTGTATACCTACTTTGTATCTACTTCATATCTACTTTATATATACTTCATATCTACTTTATAACTACTTTATAACTACTTTATATCTACTTCATATCTACTTTATATCTACTTCATATCTACTTTATACCTACTTCATATCTACTTCATATCTACTTCATACCTACTTCATATCTACTTTACATATACTTTATATCTACTTTATAACTACTTTATATCTACTTTATATCTACTTTACATATACTTCATATCTACTTTATATCTACTTCATATCTACTTTATATCTACTTCATATCTACTTTATACCTACTTCATATCTACTTCATATCTACTTCATACCTACTTCATATCTACTTTACATATACTTTATATCTACTTTATAACTACTTTATATCTACTTTATATCTACTTCATATCTACTTTACATATACTTCATATCTACTTTATATCTACTTCATATCTACTTTATACCTACTTCATATCTACTTTACATATACTTTGTATCTACTTTATATCTACTTCATATCTACTTTATACCTACTTCATATCTACTTAATATCTACTTTATATCTACTTCATTGCTACTTCATATCTACTTTTGCATATTTAGATTCTACTTTTCCTTGTAAATGTGGTTTGTTTTGAATTGTCAGTATGAGTAATTGATAGTTATTGTGTTTTTATGAACATTGATATATACTGAAAGGAAAAAGAAACGCGACACGGGAATTTCCGCTATATATTGTATGTACAATATGCTGCTGTTAATCGAATGGTACATGGCTACGTTAGAGAAAAATACTAAAACAATACGTAACACAGCAAATAGTATTCCTGCCATGTTTCATTATTGACAGAGTTTGGCTCAAGCATGAGAGCAATACCATTATACTAATAAATGGAAATATTATTATACTAATAAATGGAAATATATCTATTTTATATCTACTTTATACCTACTTTGTATCTACTTCATATCTACTTTATATATACTTCATATCTACTTTATAACTACTTTATAACTACTTTATATCTACTTCATATCTACTTTATATCTACTTCATATCTACTTTATACCTACTTCATATCTACTTCATATCTACTTCATACCTACTTCATATCTACTTTACATATACTTTATATCTACTTTATATCTACTTTATATCTACTTCATATCTACTTTACATATACTTCATATCTACTTTATATCTACTTCATATCTACTTTATATCTACTTCATATCTACTTTATACCTACTTCATATCTACTACATATCTACTTCATACCTACTTCATATCTACTTTACATATACTTTATATCTACTTTATAACTACTTTATATCTACTTTATATCTACTTCATATCTACTTTACATATACTTCATATCTACTTTATATCTACTTCATATCTACTTTATACCTACTTCATATCTACTTTACATATACTTTGTATCTACTTTATATCTACTTCATATCTACTTTATACCTACTTCATATCTACTTAATATCTACTTTATATCTACTTCATTGCTACTTCATATCTACTTTTGCATATTTAGATTCTACTTTTCCTTGTGAATGTGGTTTGTTTTGAATTGTCAGTATGAGTAATTGATAGTTATTGTGTTTTTATGAACATTGATATATACTGAAAGGAAAAAGAAACGCGACACGGGAATTTCCGCTATATATTGTATGTACAATATGCTGCTGTTAATCGAATGGTACATGGCTACGTTAGGGAAAAATACTAAAACAACACGTAACACAGCAAATAGTATTCCTGCCATGTTTCATTATTGACAGAGTTTGGCTCAAGCATGAGAGCAATACCATTATACTAATAAATGGAAATATTATTATACTAATAAATGGAAATATAATTAAATAACTGCAATTACTGAAGGCGTTAACAGTGACAGGTAAATTACAATATATTGCATTGGGATGTATAGAATCATCGGTAGTAAAGAAGCATTTGCTCTGTAAATTCCATTTTATCAGCTCATGTATTTTAGATTATTAATAACAAAATCCAAGCTTGTAGATTTATCATATAAGCGTAACTGTATGAAGCAGGGACATTATTTGGTTTACATTTCCAAGTGTAACACCTCTCAGCAAAAAAAGATTCTTTACTGACCGAATGAAGTGTGTTTTTGGATTTATTTTTCCGCATCTGTTTTGATTTGATTAATAATATTGTTTTGATTAGTAAATAACATATGTATGAATATTTTGCGATAAAATCATAAACCTGCATCGCTATGGTTTGAAAGCTGTTTTATGCATGAAGATTTCTCGTTTTACAAAAAGTAAAAAACATTCTTTACATTCTAACAACATACACTGTTGTTAAGTTGTGGTTGATAAAATAACAAAGGCCGGTAAACAAATATATTTATATAATATATATATAAATATACTCCTCAAAATAATTCATTAAGGACCATGTTTAGATTTGGTTCATTTTTCAAAAGTTCTATAATTGAACAGTGTACTGTATTTTTGCAATTTTTAAGTTTAGTGGTTCGCTTTTGCAATTGTTACATTACCCACATGTATTTAGGTATAAAATTCGAACAGAAAAAGTAGCATTCAAGGACAATCAAATCCTCAATAATTATGCTATGTGATAACAGAATACAAAGCACGTTGTATTTACCAAAACAGGTTTCATGTCAGATGATTATCTAACAGTACATGTTCACCTAAATCAATTAACGATTAGATAAAATCTTAATACTACAATCATAAGGTATATATCCTTCAAAACTTTTGATAAATAACATGTAAACATTATCTGCAAAATTTTCCACGTTAAACACTTCATACCTTCATTGGAGTTGATGACAGTAATTCACAGCGTGAATACAAAGAGAAGAGTAATTTATAGGAGTTAAAACACGTATGCTAACCAGATAGTTGACGTCTGCTATAAACACTTTGAGATATAAAGATTAAGTAAATCAAGAACGTGTCGACAAATAGGGATAAAATGTGATTCGAGATCAATAGTTTGTTTGAGTGTTGTTTTTACGTCATTTTTGGCACATGTAAGGCCATATATAACGGTCGATATTATTGTGGTAATGTCAGGTCATCCTAGTGTTTATGGGTATATTATTGTGGTAATGTCAGGTCATCCTAGTGTGTATGGGACGAACCAGTACTGTATACCTCCCGTCATCCGTAAGGATCGACAGTTTTTCACTCGACAAGTCGAGCTCCAAGTGGGATTCGAACCCGCAGCAGTGAAAGGCGAGACAGTTTTAGACGCAGTGTCTTTCAAAACATCGTACGGTACAATTTAATAAAATAAACCTGATTTATATTTAAAACAGTAGCTAGTAATTTTGAAATGACAAATGAGTGTTGTACAAGTATAAAATGTTGCTTTAATATAGCAGGAACATGCTGTGTAATCTAGATATATCGAAATACTCAGTACTTTTGCAAGTTTCATGTTTTTCCATATGATGCTGTGATAAACTACCGTATAAGAAAGGTCGTTCCTGAAAATGTGATAATACGCCAAGGATAGCCTTTTAATAAAAACAAGTTCGATATCATGCTGGTTTCGATTTTATCCACTTTATTTTATTTAAATAGAAAATCGTGTACACGATGCATTTATCAATCAAACATTTGAAGTTAATGTACAAATCTGAAATTAGACCGGAATAAAACGTTCATAGTTGTAATACGACATAAGCGTACCTGACTGCTTTGTTTGAATGGTGTTTTACGTCATTTTAGCACATGTTAGGCCATACATTACGTTGACTATTTTGTTTGAAATAGTATAAAAGGAGAAATTTGGAAATCGTCAAACACCATTAATCCAAAAATATTGCAGTCTGTGTTTGACTGGGACTGTTCATGAACGGTATTGAAAAATGCCTCAATATTTCAAATGTCAATAGTACGAAAATGTGAGCCATCCCGAAGATGGTATGCATATGACGGTGAACATGGACCCTTCAGTGTGGTATTTTCATACCATTCCCCAGAGGCGTATGACCCTGTTTCTAACACAATATTTTGCCCAAAACGGGAAAACAATGGGCGAAATAAACAAAACGGATTTTATTTGGGATCAGCGGTTATGAAGCAAGTAACAGTCAAATTAAAAAGCAGACGACATATTCTAAGGCCAAATTATGTTTGTTTGCCCGATTTTCAATAAAAACGAGCCCGTTGACAGTGAAAACAGAACAGACATTGTTTCCTCTCCATCTTTATTAATTTGGTCTAGATAGCAATTGTATGACTATGTACAAAGTTACGATTTTCAGCATTGCAATACACACACAGTACATGTATATTACAATCATATTTAATACATACAAACATCAGTGTTAAAGTCAAAACAAACAAACAAATTTGACACATGGAAAATCAATACTTAAAGCCGTTAAAGGATGGAGTAGTGGAAGTACCTTTTCGAAATTTAAGTAAAAAAACAAAAGTATTTGAGAACGTACCACCGATATCTGCATACAAATGTCGGGCTCAGCAAGCTCCAAAGATCGGAATGAATAGCAGTTCTGATTGCATGCACGAGGAGACGTATTACCGCAAATAATTTAATATCAATAATACGTATATGTGAGCCATCTCTAAGATTAAATTTATCAGACAATCTTGATAATATCTACGATACGGATATTTTTGCAAACGTTACAACAAACACAATGTGATACAAGCAATGTGTTACGCAAGCGTAAAATAGCTGCTGGAGGAAATAGCATTATATCAGGGTAGGAACTGGAAACAAAGCTAAACTTAATTACAAATCAAGTCATATGATTTCAAACAATATTGAAAAACCAAATTCTCACGGACTCATACATGGGTTTTTATGTACACTCCTCGAACGTTTGTACTTACCAGACAAATTCTTCTCAATTTTTACCATCAGTTCTTTATACTAAATGGCTTATTTTATTTAGAAATGAGGTCTCGTCTGCTTTCGCTGGATAAATGGAAAATTCTATAGAACAATTTATTTCACACAAAAAAACAAAAACATTTTTTTCGGATTTAAAGGGCTCAATTTCCGCCAAATAAAAATTCTTTCTGATATTATGTTCAGTGTTGAATTACTGTCTTGTCCTATATGGTTGACTTTGCTCATGCCTAAAATATGCGCTTGAATATTTAATATAAAGAAGATGTCTTAACCCGATAGAAAAAGATGTTTAAAAAATTGATACATTTTGACTTTAGTTAAGATATTGTTCAGAAGCTTTATTCATAAAATAACTGAAGTAGAAAATATTACTTAAGTCAAAATGTAAGTTTTTGTATATTTTCAAATATCCTTATTAACCTCTCAGCGACAATACACAGAATCTTTATGAATACGGATCCTGGCCAGCCAAGTGTCAGTATAATGTGACTGATCAGTGTGACTACGGCGTGGTATTCCAGTGTGGCAGCACTATGAATACGGACCCTGGCCAGCCAAGTGTCAGTATAATGTGACTGATCAGTGTGACTACGGCGTGGTATTCCAGTGTGGCAGCACTATGAATACGGACCCTGGCCAGCCAAGTGTCAGTATAATGTGACTGATCAGTGTGACTAAGGCGTGGTTTTCCAGTGTGGCAGCACTATGACGTTGAGCATTGAGCTCACTGCTACAAACACAAGCTGTGTAGGAGACACGTCGTGATATGAATGCGACAAAAATGTTCAGTTCAGTGTAAGGAAAAACGTACGTAGTAGTTTTATGGTGGAGGCAGATCACCCACTTTTCCTGGGTAGAACCAGTATTATAAACCTCCCGTCATCCGTAAGAATCGACACTTCCTCACTTACAAGTCGAGCTGAAACACTATGTCACCAGGGCATTAATAATGAACAAGTCCAGACTCTTAAATACACGTTTTAATAATCTTTAAAACAACCCCATTTTAATGTCTGATCGTATAGTGATATATTAATTCTATCATACTCTACTGTCCGACTAATCTCTCTACATTCTCCAGATTATCTCACAACCTCTGACTATTTCAGACTATCTCAGACTTTCTCAGAACTCTACTAAAACATTCCAATATATACCTGCATTTACGTGCAATTATCTTATTGGATTTCGACACATTTATTTAATTGGTCTAACACTATACCCCGCCTACTACTATATACATGAGTAATCTACTACAATACGGCTATTAAAGAGAGATATCACAAATCTACTGTCCAACTAGTAGTATTACTTATTAAAGGGTGTGGTAGTGTTACAGAGCTCCCAGCGGGATTCGAACCCGCAATTTAGAGCAAATTCATTGCCAGTAGAAATTGCATTAGGCCGATACCACAGACTTCCAAGAGAAGAATATGTAAACAATGTCATGCTCAATTAATTGTAATTTTAGAATAACCGTGACAATGACACTTATTTATTGACGTAAACTTTTAAGATGCATACATGTTGTAATCCAACTTATAAGAAATCAAATGATTTTAAACAAAAAATCGATCCATGACTAGTTACGTTGTAATGAATAATATAATAGGGTGAGAAACCCATCTACGGAGCAGTCCAAAACGTGACGTTTTTATTTCTTAACTGCATTTCGCGAATGGCTAAATAAGAAGGAAATCGTCGGCAAAAATACACAAAACTAGAGTGTCATTGTCACGTTTTTTTCAAAATTACAATTATGAAATTTTATGAATATTGAACAAGGAGAACTATGATAAATATAAATAAGTAGACGAACACTTCCTTGCTTTTAAATTGAAATTGACGTATATAGCTTTATATACATTTCCTGTCTGCTCTATTTCTTCAAAAAACAAATTATTGTTTTGTTTCTTTGTCTTTCATGTTGTTTTTGCTCCTTTTCAAATGACTGAAATATTTAAAAGAGCATAATGTAAACGGTGTCAAAAAATACTACCTTCACGTCTATAATTATGTATTAAATGTCCATTATATTGTTTACCTTTAAAGGGACTGTAGTCGATCTGGAAGAATTGCGGACAGTGTCTGTCAATGTCTAAATAAATACACAGTGATATGCTTATGTTGCATATAAATTGAGCACGTGCACTCGATTAGGCATGCCTGTGCACTCAATTAGGCGTTCTGTTCTGACCGGTTTTATTATTGTTTAGAAAAAAGATAAACAAAAACGTTTCAATCTTACTTTTGTTTAGTTTTTTTGAACAAACGCTCTCTTACGGGAGATTCACACAATAAGTATATGTCAGCAAAGGCAGAGAAAGAGGATCTTACAATCGTGACTGTGTACCTTTTTTAATAAACTCTTACCCCCACAACCACCCACACCACCCCATCCCACACAAACCACACACAACAAACACACGCTATAGCAGTTTCATATCAAATATGTATATTTAATAATATTTAATTCTCTAATAAGGGATCCTGTGCGTGCAGTATTGTGATAGTCAGCTAATCAGTCCTATGCGGCAGTATTGTGATAGTCAGGTAATCAGTCCTATGCGTGCAGTATTGTGATAGTCAGCTAATCAGTCCTCTGCGTGCAGTATTGTGATAGTCAGGTAATCAGTCCTATGCGTGCAGTATTGTGATAGTCAGCTAATCAGTCCTATGCGTGCAGTATTGTGATAGTCAGGTAATCAGTCCTATGCGTGCAGTATTGTGATAGCCAGCTAATCAGTCCTATGCGTGCAGTATTGTGATAGTCAGCTAATCAGTCCTATGCGTGCAGTATTGTGATAGTCAACTAATCAGGGTTCTAAGGCTCATTGATATATTTATCTAAATAACAAGAGTGTATATTAACATAGCAATAGCTCAATGATCCGAGGCCGGGGTGATAAATACCGAGTTTGAAACCATCTCGAATATAACCGCTGCGGGGCTCGACGTAAGTGAGGAAGTGGAGGTTCTTACGGATTGCGGGAAGCATACAATACTGGTTCTACTCAGGAAAACGTGTGTGGTCTGTTTCCACCACGAACAAATCAAACGTCATATAGAGCGTAAAATGTGGTGAAAATGAAATAAAACACCATTCAACCAACCAACTCAGTGATTTTAAACATTCACACTACTCCCAACAAAATGTTTAATTATCGTCAAAAACTTCAAGTTTTCTAGTCTTCGTGTGAAATCTTCAGGGCGAAAAGTCGAAATTTAATACTAAATTTCGACTTTTCGTGTGAATATCAGATCGAACAATTCATGGCTTTAGCAGGATTCCGTATCATTGCCTACACGTTATGAAGCTGTTTGTGAAAATGCATGGGCGTCTCTATTACTTCTAATATATTACTTAAATATCCTCCTTTGTCTTATCAAGCCTTAAATTAAAAGCATAGTTAATTAAATGTATGTTTTACACCTAGAAGGGGATCAGCTGGAACTTATAATGTGTTGTTTACTTTGGTTTAAAGTTTTTATTTTTCAGTTGAAAGTGAGGGGCATGGCAGGTGGTATAATTGGGGAATATATTGTTTGTTTCAGCTGGACCTTTTTAATATACGTAAAATCTACAGTCCCTGGTTTCAGGTTCATATTTGAAGCAATATTTGGTGGATTTACTCGAAACAGAGTATGAAATGAGAAATTGGTGATCGCCGAACAGACAAATACAAAAATATTGCAGTCTCGGTTTGATTGAGACTGTTCATGAACGGTAGTAAAAGTGTTTGCTACCGTTCAGGTTGAGCAGAGCTCAGTATTTTGTCAGTTGTACAGAAGTTTCTATGTAAATTTTATAATAAAACGTAAATACAAAAGTCGAATAGAAAATGTAGCAGTTACTAAATTTGGCAGTTGTACAGAAGTTTCTATGTAAATTTTATAATAAAACGTAAATACAAAAGTCGAATAGAATATGTAGCAGTTACTAAATGTAGTCAACCAAAACAAACAACTATCATATGGATAAAATTAAATAATCATTTAGAAATAAATTGTGGGACACCAAAACCGAAAATGTATTGACAAAAATGTTGACGCCTAGAAACGGTCAGTTGTGAAAGGTCGCTTGGGGTTTGAATTAGGTCCTAGGGTGCGTTCAAACTTCACTTTTACCTCACACATGTATCATTCCAATTAAACGGGACAGTGTATAAGTATGAAACTTGTATAGGCGTTCAAACTTCACTTTTACCTCACACATGTATCATTCCAATTAAACGGGACAGTGTATAGGTATGAAACCATTAATTATATTCCCCATAGACACTAATGCTAAAATGTCATATATTAATGATTTGCTGCAACTTCAACTCAAGTATGGATAATGCAACAGTGTAATTTTCATATAGAAAACTAATTTTCCACTTGAAGTTCACCAGACAAGGTGCGGTCACAAGACATGTAAAAAAGTTCTTGTTTGTTTACCAAACATGTCAAGAGTATAGCTGTTGCAAACAAAGTGTAAACATAGAGTCGAAACAGCCACAAAATCAGATAGAAATGGGCAGTTTTCCCCAATTTATAATACCCATTTCCATCAAATAAACAGGGATTACTTTTTATTATAGGAATTACACCTCGGAGGTTTACATGTAATTGGTAGTGGTAAACCTACGCGTAATTCCTGCCAGGCTATATCCTCTTAAAAACTAGGCATAATTAATACGCGATATAGGTGGCAGAAACAATAGACGATATAAGTGGCAGAACAATATACGATATAATATAGGTGGCAGAAGCAATATACGATATAGGTGGCAGAAACAATAGACGATATAGGTGGCAGAATTAATAGGCGATATAGGTGGCAGAAACAATAGACGATATAGGTGGCAGAATTAATACGCGATATAGGTGGCAGAAAAAATAGACGATATAGGTGGCAGAAACAATAGACGATATAATAATAATCTTTATTTCCTCCATTTATAGGAGAGCATATATAAACAATGATGCCTATAGGAAGCAGAAACAATAGGCGATATAGATGGCAGAAACAGTAGACGATATATGTGCAGAATGAATAGCCGATAAAGGTGGCAGAATTGTTTCTGCCACCTATATCAGGTGGCAGAAACAATGGGCGATATAGGAAGCAGAACAATAGGCGATATATGTGGCAGAAACAATAAGCGATATAGGTGGCAGAATGAATAGCCGATAAAGGTGGCAGAATTAACAGGCGAAGCAAGAGACACTAAGAGAATAAACAAGTTTGATAATCTCAACTATCAAAAACAGCCTACTTGTACACGTAGGGTCTTGTTGTATAAACGTTTTAACACCTACGAAAAAACCCACTGTTTGCCTATTTTCCGCTTGAAGTTAATATACATTGACTTTTATTTTTTCCAGGTTTAATGACAGAGCTCTGCTATACTTTCAGGCGATGTGTTCGTAAACTCCACGCAAACAGACAACACAAACGTTACATTATTCCACATTATGATAGCCTGATTACAAAAGTCTAAAATGAAAGGTAAGTTATTGAAAAATAAACGTATGGGGCATATATTATCAGCAAAGCATGTGCCTTTGTAAAGTATAGGGCACATAACTGTAAACGACAAACCCCAGCAATCCTACATAGCAAGTATCTAAAATACCTGGTCATAATTTAGCACAACAAATTAATTACTTTCCTAAACATTACCTTGTTTTATGTAATGTTTATACAACATATATAGATTTTCAACAGCAAAAGGCATCCGCACCGAAGAAATTAAATATTTTTTTAAAACTGTAAATAACTGAGATTATGCATCTATGTGAATGGTCACACATTTTATTGCCGATTCTAGGACCTTTAAAGTTGTGTATTAAGGTACTCAAGATCTGTGTTTTAAATTGTGCTTATCTTAGATTTGAATGCTTATTTCAGGTTTACGTGTATCAATGTGTGCATTCTTACCTTTCAGCCATTATACGTTGTTTGTACTAGTTATATATTTGTTATTAATAGTCGGTTCAAAAGCTCATCAGACCTTATGTTGTCTCATTGAATGTCGGAGTGTCTCCGTGGCCGAGTGGTTAACGACGTGGCGTTGTATTAAGAAATAAAATATCTCCAGCGGTTTTATTTTGCTCCGGATGGTTAACGATGTGGCGTTGTATTAAGAAATAAAATATCTCCAGCGGTTTTATTTTGCTCCGGATCAATACCTGGTGGGCGGGACTTGAATATTTATTTCAAGTCCCAAACATTAGGTTTTGATCTCGTACGATATAAACACGCTTGAAATATTTTATTTCTTATCTGACCTGGGAGCTGGACTTGTAAGTGTGTTGCGGGTTTGAATCCCAATGGGTGCTGGACTTGTAAGTGAGGAAGTGTCAATTCTTACGGATGTCGGGAGGTATACAGTACAGTAGTAGGAAAAGTGGGTAGTCTGCCTCCACCACACAAAACAAAACGACCGTCATATATAACCTTACATGTGTTGAACATGACGTAAAACACCATACAAAACAAACATCATTGCATGTCTTGCCGACTCGAAATAAATCTTACCTTATCTTGATATGTCGGACTGCCGTTAATTTGTGTGCGGTCTACAGTGACCTTGTATTCATGTACTTTTCTGCGACCTTGCATCCTTATGAATAAAACGACACGACGACATCAGGGGGAATAAAGATGTTTATAAAAAATCAAAGGACTTAAGACCCTAACGTGGATACTCATTACTCTCCGAGATAGGTATTATTTTAACAAACATGTGTTGAACGTAAAAATAAAACATTTCGACAATTCATTAGTTCATTCTTTTAAAGTATATGTATTCATAAGAAAATGTGTGTATTAAATACATAAAATCCAGGTCAGATAAGAAATACAATATTTCAAGCGTGTTTATATCGTGCGAGATCAAAACCTAATGTTTGGGACTTGAAACAAATATTCAAGTCCCGCCCACCAGGTATTGATTCGGAGCAAAATAAACCCGCTGGAGATATTTTATTTCTTAATTCGAAAAGGTAAATCTCAGGATTCATTATCATCATAAATCACATCATCGTCGTCGTCCAATCTCATTAAAATCATATCCTAACTACGCTTTGATACTCTCCGCTAGTAGCGAAGAGTATCGTAGCGTGATCGTGATAAAGGGCCTGCTTTTAATGAGATTGTGTCGTCGTCATAAATTATCACCATCACGTTTCATATCTCAAAATTGTTCCATAGTGTAATGTTTTTGTTCGTGGCACAGCGATATACACAAGTTGCAACATGTCTTTATGTTTAAATTCTTCATTTATCCAACACGTATTAGTTAGAGGCTATGAAGTGAAATTTTAACAATTAAGAAACCCTAAGGGAAGGAGCGCAGCGACTGACCGGGGTTTTCTAATTGTTAAAATTTCACTTTTTAGCCTCTGCTTGCCCTACTTTTGTTTAATTTAGTACCCGCGCTTCTGCGAAACCACGCCTCTTAACACGTTTGCGCTTCTACTAAATCCGCATCCTTGTGTCCAAACAAGCGCGTGCCATTAAGTAAGCGATTACTTAATGATTAAATGGTTAAAATTGGTGATTGTTAGAAATTTACATGAATAAGTGCGCCATTTTTTTAAAATTCCTCACCGTCTGATTGGAGGAAAAAGTAGGGCAAACACTAATGCAATTTAGCACTCTGTAAAGATAGATAAATGTATGCACTGGGAAGTCCTGCAAAAAATAGAAAAGGGAAAATATTGTTTCTGAAATCATCATCATCATCATCATCATCATCATCATCAGCAGCAGCAGCAACAGCAGCATCAGCAGCATCATCCACATCATCATAGCAACACCATCATCATCATCATCATCATCATTATCATCATCATCATCATCATGATCTTCTTCTTCTTTTTCTTCTTCTTTTTCCTCTTCTTCTTCTTCTTTTTCTTCTCTTCTTCTTCTTCTTCTTCTTCTTCTTCTTCTTCAATATCATCTTTAATATACTTTTCCTTTTTATTATTTCAGGTGCTTTAACATTAGTGTTGTTGTGGTGTAAGTTGCACAAACTAAGCGGTAAGTGTCGTTGTTTAAAATGTGAACATCATATTACACATATAGTTATAGTTTTAAAAGCTAACATACATGTATATACGTTTCTGCCGATCAGTGAAAAACAGTTGTGATTTGTCTCCCCTGATAGCTCTCTCCAAACAGTTTAGTCTTGATCATCTTCGACGCTTGAATGTAAATTGACCGTTTGTGAAGAAACAAAATTATTTTTATTAAAGCATATCTGACCATCCGCATTTAGTTCGTCGATATGATGATGAAGTTTCCCTCTTTGTTTATTTATAAATGTATTGTCTTTCTGTCTTTCTGTATGTCTTGGATAGCAGGTGTTTCTGTCTCATCCACTAATAAACGATACCAGAAAGTCAAACTTTTTTAGGATAACTGTTCTAGACGTTTGTCTTTGAACTGATCATACGTATACAAGAAATAGTTGAAAAAGGACGCCTACTAAATGTTGCATGTATGTAGCGATAAAGACAAAGGAGATTAAATATCGGGACCAGCAGACGGTGTCAGACCGGTCAGAAATTACTTCCTGGTTTTAGGATGCTAAAATAATTCCATGGAAAAAAATTCAAAAATATATTTGGCATTTTCTCAAGATTGATTTTTATTTAAATTTAACCTGATGTTAAGGACATTAATTAGTTTCTCGTGTTCTAGATGCATAAATGGACTGTTTTTTTTTCACGTAAATAGCGAAACACCTTTGAGCATAATTGTACCAAACTTTTCGGATATCAAGGGCACAATTTCTACCATATAAGTATTCATTCTGTTAATATATTCACATCCATAGTTGTTAAATTTCTTTCATGTACTTATGGGTTAAATATGCATTTGGTTGAACATTTTAATTGACCAGACCCATTCCATTTAATGACTAATAAGTATTTCAATGTTTTTGTCAGGACTATATCTTCGGATAGATAGGCTGATATACGTAGTGTGAATGAATGACATGAAATGTTGAAACATTTATTTGGTGTTTTTCCTAAATATACAGTTTGGGAGCCAAATGTGTGTGATTCACATAACTAAAGTGTATTTAAATGATCCAGTTTTTAGGAACTTGTCGCTGATCTCCAAATATAGCTTCTTTTTTGCATTGTGTTCAAAGTGCACCGGTCTGACATGGGAGAGCTCTGTTAATGCTAGAAGGAAGGTAATTTACATGCTACGCGTGTTGTATGCGTGCACGCTGCGTGCATGAGTGCGTGAGTGCGTGCACGCGTTTTAAACAATTGTGTTCAAATACTTCTTATACCAAAGACCATTAGGATTATTTCTCAACTTAATGAAATTAAACCTCCAAATAACGGCAAAATTACACTACAAAACCATTTAGCAAAACTCTATCCAGGTATTGAGGTCATATAATAATATATGTGCCGATTAATTGTATTGGATTTTCGCGGGTTCTGAAAATATGCGTGATTGAATGTTGTTAACATGAATAAGGGGTTGTTAACTCTTAATTCAACGCTTCACTTTTGTGGTTTGACTTGGCTGGTTAAAGCCGTGTATATTGTAGCTTTAGAGTTTAGATTCTCAGATTGGTATATATTTAAATTAGATATAAATGTCGAACAGGAAATGTAGCATTCACAGTCAACCGTAAACACGCACGGAAACAAACAGAAACATACAAAGATGAATATAAGGCAAGATATGATAGCACAAACACAACCGGGTTGACAATAGGCCTACCGCCTTGGAGAGGTCAGCGGCAAAAAAAGCCGCTGTAGGTTTAAACCTGGTTCTAGGTGCACCAAACCTCACTCTTACCCTATTTTCATCTCAATAAAACGGGCCATTGTGTTACAAGTGTAAATAAAGATATATTCTCTAACAAACAAGGCAGCATTAATAGGCAATATAAGTATAACACATATATGATCACGTATATATAATATAAAAAAGATAAAGCCTTTAAAATCCTCAAATGAAGTACTCAATGATTTGGCAGAAGCCAGAGCAACAAGACAACAAACCAATCAATGGTACGACACGATTTAAGACAAACATCAAACGCTACCGTCCTTTGAGAATTTAGATAAACGTCATCATTTGGTCCACAATGTGCCGGGTCAACGAACGATCAAAGAGTAAAGATAAGATCTTAAGATGAAACGTGATGTGCGCGTAATATCACACCAGGTGGTGTTGCATAGTAACTCCGCTCCCCTCACGCCCCACCCCCACTCCCACACACACTGGTTCTTTACTTTTGAATCCCATTCCTGATTGTATATTTAGTTATTTAGTAATTCATGTACATTTAAAAGTGTATGATGTAGCATGTAGATACCATTTGCGAATAAAATCTGTTTAAACTAATACAATAACGTCATCAACTATCCTACATGAGTACAAACAACATGATTATATGGTTTAATTCCATAGCGAGAGGAAATGCGCCGACCTGGATCTTACCGAAAGCAGGTTCTTCTGACACGGGAAACAAAGATGAGAACGTAGGAGCAGGAACAGAAGTATTAATACTCTTTGCATCAGACAAGGAAAACGATGCTCTCACATATTCTATAGAAAGTCAGTTACCTGCTTCTCCTGCTTTCACGCTTGGTGGCTCTGATGGTGATGTGCTCCAGACACCCGCCGGTCTGGATGCTGAGACGACAGACTCATATGCTTTCACATTTAGGTAGGATACTTTTTTTTTATAAATTCTATATTTATTTTAATATGTATAATATACTGAAGTATTATTTTGAACTGCATTGACTGCTTATTTACAAGTGTTATGCCAAACTGGATTGTCCGCTAATTGGCGTGTTATTCCGAACTGGACTGACTGTTAATGTACAAGTGTTATTCCGAACTGCACTGACTGCTTATTGACAAGTGTTACAGATCTGTAGATAATTTTTGACTGCAATGAGTATTTACTCATCAAATTTCAAATGAATGAGTAGCAATGAACATGCTCAGAGTAAACACATTTTTATGAAAATAGTTCATACGTTCAAAATGGATGTGAATCGATTTAATACATTTAAAAAGAAACAACCATTCTGATTAAATTGAAATAAAGCCTTTAAAAAGCCACAAATGACTGCTTACTAACTGGACTGATTGCTAATTTACAAGTGTTATTCTGAACTGCACTGATTGCTAATTTACAAGTGTTATTCCAAACTGGATTGACCGCTTATTGGCGTGTTATTCCGAACTGGACTGACTGTTAATTTACAAGTGTTAATCCGAACTGCACTGACTGCTTATTGACCTGTGTTATTCCAAACTGGACTGACTGTTAATTTACAAGTGTTATTCTGAACAGCAATGACTGCTTATTGACATGTGTTATTCCAAACTGGACTGACTGTTAATTTACAAGTGTTATTCCGAAGTGCACTGACTGCTTATTAACAAGTGTTATTCCGAACTGGACTGACTGTTAATTTACAAGTGTTATTCTGAAAAGCACTGACTGCTTATTGACAAGTGTTATTCCAAACTGGACTGATTGCTAATTTACAAGTGTTATTCTGAACTGCACTGACTGCTTATTGACAAGTGTTATTCCAAACTGGACTGATTGCTAATTTACAAGTGTTATTCTGAACTGCACTGACCTCTTATTGACAAGTGTTATTCCAAACTGGACTGATTGCTAATTTACAAGTGTTATTCTGAACTGCACTGACTGCTTATTGACAAGTGTTAATCCAAACAGCACTGACTGCTTATTGACAAGTGTTATTCTGAACTGCGCTGACTGCTTATTGACAAGAGTTATTCTGAACTGCGCTGACTGCTTATTGACAAGTGTTATTCCAAACTGGACAGATTGCTAATTTACAAGTGTTAATCCAAACAGCACTGAATGCTTATTGACAAGTGTTATTGTGAACTGCGCTGACTTCCTATTGACAAGTGTTATTCCAAACTGGACTGATTGCTAATTTACAAGTGTTATTCTGAACTGCACTGACTGCTTATTGACAAGTGTTAATCCAAACAGCACTGACTGCTTATTGACAAGTGTTATTCTAAACTGCACTGACTGCTCATTGACAAGTGTTATTCTGAACTGCACTGACTGCTTATTGACAAGTGTTAATCCAAACAGCACTGACTGCTTATTGACAAGTGTTATTCTGAGCTGCACTGACTGCTTATTGACAAGTGTTATTCTGAACTGCACTGATTGCTTATTGACAAGTGCTATTCTGAGCTGCACTGACTGCTTATTGACAAGTGTTAATCCGAACTGATTTGACCGCTAATTGACGTGTTGTTCCTAACTGCACTGACTGCTTATTGACAAGTGTTATTCTGAACTGCGCTGACTGCTTATTGACAAGTGTTAATCCAAACTGCACTTATTGCTTATTGACAAGTGTTATTCTGAACTGCGCTGACTGCTTATTGACAAGTGTTAATCCAAACTTCACTGACTGCTTATTGACACAAATGTTAATCCAAACTGCACTGACGGCTTATTGACAAGTGTTATTCCGAACTGCTTTGACTGTTTATTGACAAGTGTTAATCCGAACTGAACAGACCGTTAATTGACGTGTTATTCCTAACTGCACTGACTGCTTATTGACAAGTGTTATTCCAAACTGCACTGACTGCTTATTGACAATGTTAATCCAAACTGCACTGACTGCTTATTGAAAAGTGTTATTCTGAACTGCACTGACTGCTTATTGACAAGTGTTATTCGGAACTGCACTGACTGCTTATTGACAAGTTTTATTCCAAACTGCACTGACTGCTTATTGACAAGTGTTAATCCAAACTGCACTGACGGCTTATTGACAAGTGTTAATACAAACTGATTTGACTGCTTATTGACAAGTGTTATTAGGAACTGCATTGACAGCTTATTGACAAGTGTTATTCTGAACTGCATTGAAAGCTTTTTGACAAGTGTTAATCCAAACTGCACTGACAGCTTTTTGACAAGTGTTAATCCAAACTGCACTGACTGCTTATTGACAAGTGTTAATCAAACTACACTGACTGCTTATTGACAAGTGTTAATCCAAACTGCACTGACTGCTTGTTGACAAGTGTTATTCCGATCTGCTTGACGGCTTATTGACAAGTGTTATTCGAAACTGCACTGACTGCTTATTGAAAAGTGTTAATCCAAACTGCACTGACTGCTTATTGACAAGTGTTAATCCAAACTGCACTGACTGCTTGTTGACAAGTGTTATTCCGATCTGCTTGACGGCTTATTGACAAGTGTTATTCGAAACTGCACTGACTGCTTATTGACAAGTGTTCATCCAAACTGCACTGACGGCTTAATAACAGGTGTTTATCTGGACTGATTTGACTGCTTATTAACAAGTGTTATTATGATCTGCATTGACAGCTTATTGACAATTGTTATTCTGAACTGCATTGAAAGCTTTTTGACAAGTGTTAGTCCAAACTGCATTCACAGCTTTTTGACAAGTGTTAATCCAAACTGCAGTGATTGCTTATTGACAAGTGTAATCCGAACTGATTTGACTGCTTATTGACAAATGTTATTCTGAACTGCGCTGACTGCCTATTGACAAGTGTTATTTTAAACTGGACTGATTGCTAATTTACAAGTGTTATTCTAAACTGCACTGACTGCTTATTGACAAGTGTTAATCCAAACAGCACTGACTGCTTATTGACAAGTGTTATTCTAAACTGCACTGACTGCTTATTGACAAGTGTTATTCTGAACTGCACTGACTGCTTATTGACAAGTGTTAATCCAAACAGCACTGACTGCTTATTGACAAGTGTTATTCTGAGCTGCACTGACTGCTTATTGACAAGTGTTATTCTGAACTGCACTGATTGCTTATTGACAAGTGTTATTCAGAGCTGCACTGACTGCTTATTGACAAGTGTTAATCCGAACTGATTTGACCGCTAATTGACGTGTTGTTCCTAACTGCACTGACTGCTTATTGACAAGTGTTATTCTGAACTGCGCTGACTGCTTATTGACAAGTGTTAATCCAAACTGCACTTATTGCTTATTGACAAGTGTTATTCTGAACTGCGCTGACTGCTTATTGACAAGTGTTAATCCAAACTTCACTGACTGCTTATTGACACAAATGTTAATCCAAACTGCACTGACGGCTTATTGACAAGTGTTATTCCGAACTGATTTGACTGTTTATTGACAAGTGTTAATCCGAACTGAACAGACCGTTAATTGACGTGTTATTCCTAACTGCACTGACTGCTTATTGACAAGTGTTATTCCAAACTGCACTGACTGCTTATAGACAATGTTAATCCAAACTGCACTGACGGCTTACTAACAAGTGTTAATCCGAATTTCACTGACTGCTTATTGACACAAATGTTAATCCAAACTGCACTGACGGCTTATTGACAAGTGTTATTCCGAACTGATTTGACTGTTTATTGACAAGTGTTAATCCGAACTGAACAGACCGTTAATTGACGTGTTATTCCAAACTGCACTGACTGCTTATAGACAATGTTAATCCAAACTGCACTGACGGCTTACTAACAAGTGTTAATCCGAACTGATTTGACTGCTTATTGAAAAGTGTTAATCCAAACTGCACTGACTGCTTATTGAAAAGTGTTATTCTGAACTGCACTGACTGCTTATTGACAAGTGTTATTCAGAACTGCACTGACTGCTTATTGACAAGTTTTATTCCAAACTGCACTGACTGCTTATTGACAAGTGTTAATCCAAACTGCACTGACGGCTTATTGACAAGTGTTAATACAAACTGATTTGACTGCTTATTGACAAGTGTTATTAGGAACTGCATTGACAGCTTATTGAAAAGTGTTATTCTGAACTGCATTGAAAGCTTTTAGACAAGTGTTAATCCAAACTGCACTGACAGCTTTTTGACAAGTGTTAATCCAAACTGCACTGACTGCTTATTGACAAGTGTTAATCCAAACTGCACTGACTGCTTGTTGACACGTGTTATTCCGAACTGCTTGACGGCTTATTGACAAGTGTTATTCCAAACTGCACTGACTGCTTATTGACAAGTGGTAATCCAAACTGCACTGACGGCTTATTGTCAGGTGTTAATCTGAACTGATTTGACTGCTTATTAACAAGTGTTATTATGAACTGCATTGACAGCTTATTGACAATTGTTATTCTGAACTGCATTGAAAGATTTTTGACAAGTGTTAGTCCAAACTGCATTCACAGCTTTTTGACAAGTGTTAATCCAAACTGCACTGATTGCTTATTGACAAGTGTAATCCGAACTGATTTGACTGCTTATTGACAAATGTTATTCCAACTGATTTGACTGATAATATGCCAGTGTTCATTCCAAACTGCGCTGGATACCTATAATAACAAGTATTATTCCGAACTGCATTGACGGCTTATTATTGAAAAGTGTTATTCCGAACTTGCCTTATTGCTTATAGACAAGAGTGCTGGATTGACTGGTAATTGACAAGTTATTCAAAACAGGCTGAATGTTGATTGGAAAATGATATTCCGAACTGGACTGCCTGCATTTGGCAAGTGTCATTTAAAGCATGTAGGACGTATATTCCTATCGTTTTACGCAAAGACTGAATATGTTACCACACCGCATATTCCGTCCTGTACCCCTAAAATAGGTATATTCCCACTCAACATATTCCACCATATAACACATAGACGGAGTATGTTCCCACATGCCATATTATAACACATAGATGAAGTATGCTCCAACACCAATTATTCCACATATAACCCATATATGGAGCATATTCCCATACAACATATTCCACATATAACCCATATATGGAGTATGCTCTCACACCACATATTCCACCATAGGACACATGTACAGAGTATGCTCCCACGCCACATATTCCACATATAACCCATATATGGAGTATGCGTTCACACCACATATTCCACCATAGAACACATGTACAGAGTATGCTCCCACGCCACATATTCCACATATAACCCATAGATTGAGTATGGTCCAACACCACATATTCCACCATAGAACACATGTACAGAGTATGCTCCCACGCCACATATTCCACATATAACCCATATATGGAGTATGCTCCCACGCCACATATTCCACATATAACCCATATATGGAATATGCTCTCACACCACATATTCCACCACAGAACACATGTACAGAGTATGCTCCCACGCCACATATTCCACATATAAACCATAGATTGAGTATGCTCCCACACCACATATTCCACATATAAACCATAGCTGGTGTATGCTCCCACGCCACATATTCCACATATAACCCATAGCTGGAGTATGATCCCACGCCATATATTCCACATATAACCCATGAATGGAGGATGCTCCCATGCCACATATTCCACATATAACCTATAGATGGAGTATGCTTTCACACCACATATTCAACCATAGAACACATGTACAGAGTATGCTCACACGCAACATATTCCACATATAACCCATAGCTGGTGTATGCTCCCACGAAAAATATTCCACATATAACCCATAGATGGAGTATGCTCCCATGCCACATATTCCACATAAAACCCAAAGCTGGAGTATGTTCCCACACCACATATTCCACATATAACCCATATATGAAGTATGTTCCTATGCCATATATTCCACATATAACCCATAGATGGAGTATGCTCCCATGCCACATATTTCACATAAAACCCATAGCTGGAGTATGTTCCCACACCACATATTCCACATATAACCCATATATGAAGTATGTTCCTACGCCGCATATTCCACATATAACCCATAGATAGAGTATGCTCCCACACCATATACTCCACATATAACCCATAAATGGAGTATGTACCCACACCACATATTCCACATATAACCCATGGATGGAGTATGTTCCATACCACATATTCGACATACGCCACATATAACCCATAGATGGAGTATGCTCCCACACCACATATTCCACAATAGAACACATGTAAAGAGTATGCTCCGATGCCACATATTCCACATAAAACCCATAGCTGGAGTATGTTCCCACACCACATATTCCACTTATAACCCATATATGAAGTATGTTCCTACGCCACATATTCCACATATAACCCATAGATGGAGTATGCTCCCACACCATATATTCCACATATAACCCATATATGGAGTATGCTCCCACACCAAATATTCCACAATAGAACAAATGTAAAGAGTATGCTCCGATGCCACATATTCCACATAAAACCCATAGCTGGAGTATGCTCCTACACCACATATTCCACTTATAACCCATATATGAAGTATGTTCCTACGCCACATATTCCACATATAACCCATTGATGGAGTATGCTCCCACACCATAAATTCCACATATAACCCATAGATGGAGTATGTTCCATACCACAAATTCGACATACGCCACATATAACCCATAGATGGAGTATGCTCCCACTCCACATATTCCACAATAGAACACATGTAAAGAGTATGCTCCGATGCCACATATTCCACATAAAACCCATAGCTGGAGTATGTTCCCACACCACATATTCCACTTATAACCCTAATATGAAGTATGTTCCTACGCCACATATTCCACATATAACCCATAGATGGAGTATGCTCCCACACCATATATTCCACATATAACCCATATATGGAGTATGCTCCATACCACATATTCGACATACGCCACATATAACCCATAGATGGAGTATGCTCCCACACCACATATTCCACAATAGAACGCATGTAAAGTGTATGCTCCCAGGCGACATATTCCACATATAACCCATAGATGTGTATGCTCCCACACAACGTATGCCATAATATAACCCATAGATGGAATATGTTCCCACACCACATATTCCACCACAGAACACATGTACAGAGTATACTCTCACACCACATATTCCCCATATAACCCATAGATTGAGTATGGTCCCACTCAACATATTCCACCACAGAACACATGTACAGAGTATGCTCCCACACCACATAATCCACATATAACACATAGATGTAGTATTGTCCCACTCCACATATTCCACCACAGAACACATGTACAGAGTATGTTCCCACACCAAATATTCCACATATTACACATAGCTGGATTATGCTCCCACACCACATATTCCACCATAGAAAACATGTACAGAGTATGTTCCCACATCACATATTCCAAATATAACCCATAGATGGAGTATGTTCTCACACCACATATTCCACCATGGAACACATGTACAGGGTATATTCCCTCACCACATATTCCACCGTAGAACACATGTACAGGGTATATTCCCACACCACATATTCCACATATAACCCGTAGATGGAGTATGCTTCCACGCCACATATTCCACCATAGAACACATGTATAGGGTATATTCCCACACCACATATTCCACATATAACCCATAGCTGGAGTATGCTCCCACACCACATATTCCACATATAACCCATAGCTGGAGTATGTTCCAACACCACATATTCCACATATAACCCATATATTGAGTATGGTTCCACGCCACATATTCCAAAATAGAACACATGTATAGAGTATGCTTCCACGCCACATATTCCACATATAACCCATATATGGAGTATGTTCCCACTCCACATATTCCACATATAACCCATAGATGGAGTACGTTTCCACACCACATATTCCACATATAACCCATATATGAAGTATGACCCCACGCCACATATTCCATCATAGAACACATGTACTGAGTATGTTCCCACACCACATATTCCACATATAACCCATAGCTGGAGTTTGCTCCCACACCACATATTCCACCATAGAACACATGTATAGAGTATGTTCCCACACCACATATTCCACATATAACCCATATATGGAGTATGTTCCTATGCCACATATTCCACATATAACCCATATATGGAGTCTGTTCCCACACCACATATTCACATATAACCCATAGATGGAGTGTGTTCCCACACCACATATTCCACATATGCCACGTATAACCAAAATATGGAGTATGCTCCCAAACCAGATATTCCACAATAGAACACATGTAAAGAGTATTCTCCCACGCCACATTTTCCACCATATAACACATGTACAGAGTATTTTCCCACACCACATATTCCACATATAACCCATAGATGGAGTATGTTACAACACAACCTATTCCACAATAGAACACATGTAAAGAGTATGCTCCCACGCGACATATTCCACATATAACCCATAGATGGAGTATGCTCCCACATCACATATTCCACATATATCCCCTAGATGTAGTATGCTCCCACACCACATATTCCACCATAGAACACATGTACAGAGTATGCTCCCACGCCACATATTCCACATATAACCCATAGATGGAATATGCTCCCAAATCACATATTCCACCATAGAACATATGTCCAGATTATGTTCCCGCACAACATATGCCATAATATAACCCATAGACGGAGAATTTTCCTTCACCACATATACCATACTATAAAAAATATAAAAACATAGATGGAGTATTCTCCCACATAACACATTCAACCATATAACACATATACAGAGTATGCTCCCACATCATATATTCCACCATATAACACATATACAGAGTATGCTCCCACATCACATATTCCGCCATATAACACATATACAGAGTATGCTCCCACATCACATATTCCGCCATATAACACATATACAGAGTATGCTCCCACATCATATATTCCACCATATAGCACATATACAGAATATGCTCCCACACCCCATATTCCACCATATAACACATATACAGAGTACGTTCCCACATCACATATTCCACCATATAACACATATACAGAGTATGCTCTCACATCACATATTACACCATATAACACATATATAGAGTACGCTCCCACACCACATATTCCACCATATAACACATATATAGAGTACGATCCCACATCACATATTCCACCATATAGCACATATACAGAGTATGCTCTCACATCACATATTCCACCATATAACACATATACAGAGTATGCTCCCACATCACATATTCCACCATAAAACACATATACAGAGTATGCTCCCACATCACATATTCCACCATATAACACATATACAGACTATGCTCCCACATCACATATTCCACCATATAGCACATATACAGAGTACGCTCTCATATCACATATTACACCTTATAGAACATATACAGAGTATGCTCCCACATCACATATTCCACCATATAACACATATACAGAGTATGCTCCCATTTCTCGTATTCCACCATATAACACATATAGAGAGTATTCTCCCACATCACATAATCCACCATATAGCACATATACAGAGTATGCTCCCACACCACATATTCCACCATACAACACATAGAAGGAGTATGCTCCCACATCACATATTCCACCATACAACACATAGAAGGAGTATGCTCCCACTACACATATTCCACCATATAACACATAGAAGGAATATGCTCCCACATCACATATTCCACTTTATAAAACATAGATAGAGTATGCTCCCACATCACATAATCCACCATGTAACACATAGATGGATTATGCTCCCACATCACATATTCCACCATTTAACACATACACAGAGTATGCTCTTATATCACATATTCCAACATATATCACATATACAGAGTACGCTCCCATATCACATATTCCACCATATAACAGATATACAGAGTATGCTCCCACATCACATATTACACCGTATAACACTTATATAAAGTATCCTCCCACATCACATATTCCGCCATATAACACATATACAGAGTATCCTCCCACATCACATATTCCGCCATATAACACATATACAGAGTATACTTCCACATCACATATTCCACCATATAACACATATATAAAGTATCCTCCCACATCACATATTCCGCCATATAACACATATACAGGGTATACTTCCACATCACATATTTCACCATATAACACATAGATGGAGTATATTCCCACATCACATATTCCACCATATAACACATATACAGAGTATGCTCCCACATCACATATTCCACCATATCACCCATATACAGAGTATGCTCCCACATCACATATTTCACCATATAGCACATATACAGAGTATGCTCCGACATCACATATTCCACCATATAACACATATACAGAGTATGCTCCCACATCACATATTTCACCATATAACAAATACACAGAGTATTCTCAGACATCACATATTCCACCATATAACACATATACAGAGTATGCTCCCACATCACATATTCCACCATATAGCACATATACAGAGTATGTTCCCACATCACATATTCCGCCATATAACACATATACAGAGTATACTCCCACATCACATATTCCACCATATCGCACATATACAGAGTATGCTCCCACATCACATATTCCACCATATAACACATATACAGAGTTTGCTCCCACATCACTTATTCCACCATATAGCACATATACAGAGTATGTTCCCATATCACATATTCCGCCATATAACACCTATACAGAGTATACTCCCACATCACATATTCCACCATATAACACACATACAGAGTATGCTCCCACATCACATATTCCACCATATAATACATATACAGAGTATGCACCCACATCACATATTCCACCATATAACACATAGATGGAGTATGTTCCCACATCACATATTCCACCATATATCACATATACAGAGTATGCTCTCACATCACATGTTCCGCCATATTACACATATACAGAGTATGTTCCCACATCACATATTCCTCCATACAACACATAGAAGAAGTATGCTCCCACATCACATATTCCACCATACAACACATAGAAGGAGTATGCTCCCACATCACATATTCCACCATATAACACATAGAAGGAATATGCTCCCACATCACATATTCCACCTTATAAAACATAGATAGAGTATGCTCCCACATCACATATTCCACCATATAACACATAGATGGATTATGCTCCCACATCACATATTCCACCATATAACACATACACAGAGTATGCTCTTATATCACATATTCCAACATATAGCACATACACAGAGTACGCTCCCATATCACATATTCCACCATATAACACATATACAGAGTATGATCCCACATCACATATTCCACCATATAACACATATACAGAGTATGCTCCCACATCACATATTCCACCATATAACACATATACAGAGTATGCTCCCACATCACATATTTCACCATATAACACATAAATGGAGTATGTTCCCACATCACATATTCCACCATATATCACATATACAGAATATGCTCTCACATCACATATTCCGCCATATAACACATATACAGAGTATGTTCCCACATCACATATTCCACCATATAACACATATACAGAGTATGCTCCCACATCACATATTTCACCATATAACAAATACACAGAGTATTCTCAGACATCACATATTCCACCATATAACACATATACAGAGTATGCTCCCACATGACATATTTCACCATATAACAAATACACAGAGTATTCTCAGACATCACATATTTCACCATATAACAAATACACAGAGTATGCTCTCACATCACATATTACACCATATAACAAATACACAGAGTATGCTCTCACATCACATATTCCACCATATAACACATATAATGAGTGTGCTCCCACATCACATATTCCACCATATAACAAATACACAGAGTATGCTCTTACATCACTTATTCCACCATATAACACATATACAGAGTATTCTCCCACATCACATATTCCACCATATAACACATATACAGAGTATGCTCCCACATGACATATTCCACCATATAACACATATTCAGAGTATTATCCCACATCACATATTACACCATATAACACATAGATGGATTATTCTTCCACATCATATATTCCACCATATAACACATATATAAAGAATGCTCCCACATCACATAATCCACCATATAGCACATACACAGAGTATTCTCCTACATCACATATTCCGCCATATAACACATATACAGAGTTTAGCCCCACATCACATATTCCACTATATAACACATATACAGAGTACGCTCCCACACCACATATTCCACCATATAACACAAATACAGAGTGCGCTCCCACATCACATTTTCCACCATATAACACATGTACAGAGTATGCCCCCACATCACATTTTCCACCATATAACACATATATACAGTATGCTCCCACATCACATATTACACCATATAGCACATATACAGAGTATGCTCCTACATCACATATTCCGCCATATAACACATACACAGAGTTTACTCCCACATCACATATTCCACTATATAACACATATACAGAGTACGCTCCCACACCACATATTCAACCATATAACACAAATACAGAGTGCGCTCCCACATCCTATTTTCCACCATATAACACATGTACAGAGTATGCTCCCACATCACATATTCCACCATATAACACATATAGAGAGTTAACTCCCACATCACATATTCCACCATATAACACATATATAAAGTATGCTCCCACATCACATATTCCACCATATAGCGCATATACAGAGTATGCTCCCACATCACATATTCCGCCATATAACGCATATACAGATTTTACTCCCACATCATATATTCCACTATATAACACATATATAGAGTACGCTCCCACACCACATATTCTACCATATAACACATATACAGAGTACGCTCCCACATCACATATCCCACCATATAACACATGTACTGAGTATGCTCCCACATGAGATATTCCACCATATAGCACATATACAGAGTACGCTCACACATCACATATTCCACTATATAATACATATACAGATTATGCTCCCACATCACATATCCACCATATAACACATATACAGAGTATGCTCCCACATCACATATTCCACCATATAACACATATACAGAGTACGCTCCCTCCCACACCACATATTCCACCATATAACACATATACAGAGTATGCTTCTACATCACATATTCCACCATATAAAAACAGATGGAATATGCTCCCACATCACATATTTCACCATGTAACACCTAGATGGTGTATGCTCCCACACCACATATTCCACCATATAACACATAGATGGAGTATGCTCCCACATCACATATTCCACCATATAACACATAGATGGAGTATGCTCCCACACCACATATTCCACCATATAACACTTATTCAGAATATTCTCCCACATCACATATTCCGCCATATAACAATAGAAGGAATATGTTCCCACATCACATATTCCACTATATAACACATATATTGAGTATGCTCCCACATCACATATACCACCATATAACATATATACACAGTATGCTCCCACATCACATATTCCACCATATAACACTTATTCAGTGTATTCTCACACATCACATATTCCCCCATATAACAATAGAAGGAATATGCTTCCACATCACATATTCCACCATATAACACATAGATGTAGTATGCTCCCACATCACATATTCCACCATGTAACATAATATACAGAGTATTCTCCCACATCACATATTCCACCATATAGCACTTATACAGAGTATGCTCCTACATCACATATTCCGCCATATAACACATATACAGAGTTTACCCCAACATCACATATTCCACTATATAACACATATACAGAGTACGCTCCCACACCACATATTCCACCAAATAACACAAATACAGAGTGCGCTCCCACATCACATTTTCCACCATAAAACACATGTACAGAGTATGCTCCCACATCACATAATCCACCATATAACACATATAGAGAGTTTGCTCCCACATCACATATTCCACCATATAACACATATACAGAGTATACTCCCACATCACATATTCCAACATATAACACATATACAGAGTATGCTCCCACATCACATATTCCACCATATAACACATATATAAAGTATGCTCCCACATCACATATTCCTCCATATAGCAAATATACAAAGTATGCTCCCACATCACATATTCCGCCATATAACGCATATACAGATTTTACTCCCACATCATATATTCCACTATATAACACATATATAGAGTACGCTCCCATACCACATATTCTACCATATAACACATATACAGAGTACGCTCCCACATCACATATCCCACCATATAACACATGTACAGAGTATGCTCCCACATGACATATTCCACCATATAGCACATATACAGAGTACGCTCCCACATCACATATTCCACCATATAATACATATACAGAGTATGCTCCCACATCACATATCCACCATATAACACATATACAGAGTATGCTCCCACATCACATATTCCACCATATAACACATATACAGAATATGCTCAAACATCACATATTCCACCATATGATATATATACAGAGTATGTTTCAACATCACATATCCACCATATAACACATGTACAGAGTATGCTCCCACATCACATATTCCACCATATAACACATATACAGAGTACGCTCCCTCCCACACCACATATTCCACCATATAACACATATACAGAGTATGCTTCTACATCACATATTCCACCATAAAAAAACAGATGGAATATGCTCCCACATCACATATTTCACCATGTAACACCTAGATGGTGTATGCTCCTACATCACATATTCCACCATATAACACATAGATGGAGTATGCTCCCACATCACATATTCCACCATATAACACATAGATGGAGTATGCTCCCACACCACATATTCCACCATATAACACTTATTCAGAATATTCTCCCACATCACATATTCCGCCATATAACAATAGAAGGAATATGCTCCCACATCACATATTCCACCATATAACACATATACAGAATATGCTCAAACATCACATATTCCACCATAAAACACATATACTGAGTATGCTCCCACATCACATATTCCACCATATAACACTTATTCAGTGTATTCTCACACATCACATATTCCGCCATATAACAATAGAAGGAATATGCTTCCACATCACATATTCCACTATATAACACATATATAGAGTACGCTCCCATACCACATATTCTACCATATAACACATATACAGAGTACGCTCCCACATCACATATCCCACCATATAGCACATATACGGAGTACGCTCCCATATAAAATATTCCACCATATTATACATATACAGAGTATGCTCCCACATCACATATCCACCATATAACACATATACAGAGTATGCTCCCACATCACATATTCCACCATATAACACATATACAGAATATGCTCAAACATCACATATTCCACCATATAACACATATACAGAGTACGCTCCCTCCCACACCACATATTCCACCATATAACACATATACAGAGTATGCTTCTACATCACATATTCCACCATATAAAAACAGATGGAATATGCTCCCACATCACATATTTCACCATGTAACACCTAGATGGTGTATGCTCCCACATCACATATTCCACCATATAACACATAGATGGAGTATGCTCCCACATCACATATTCCACCATATAATACATAGATGGAGTATACTCCCACACCACATATTCACCATATAACACTTATTCAGAATATTCTCCCACATCATATATTCCGCCATATAACAATAGAAGGAATATGCTCCCACATCACATACTCCACTATATAATACATATATTGAGTATGCTCCCACATCACATATTCAACAATATAACATATATACAGAGTATGCTCCCACATCACATATTCCACCATATAACACATATACAGAGTATGCTCCCACATCACATATTCCACCATATAACACATATACAGAGTACGCTCCCTCCCACACCACATATTCCACCATATAACACATATACAGAGTATGCTTCTACATCACATATTCCACCATATAAAAACAGATGGAATATGCTCCCACATAACATATTTCACCATGTAACACCTAGATGGTGTATACTCCCACATCACATATTCCACCATATAACACATAGATGGAGTATGCTCCCACATCACATATTCCACCATATAATACATAGATGGAATATGTTCCCACACCACATATTCCACCATATAACATTTATTCAGAATATTCTCCCACATCATATATTCCGCCATATAACAATAGAAGGAATATGCTCCCATATCACATATTCCACTATATAACACATATATTGAGTATGCTCCCACATCACATATTCAACAATATAACATATATACAGAGTATGCTCCCACATCACATATTCCACCATATAACACTTATTCAGTGTATTCTCACACATCACATATTCCGCCATATAACAATAGATGGAATATGCTTCCACATCACATATTCCACCATATAACACATAGATGTAGTATGCTCCCACATCACATATTCCACCATATAACATAATATACAGAGTATTCTCCCACATCCCATATTCCACCATATAACACATATACAGAGTATGCTCCCACATCACATATTCCACCATATAACACATAGAAGGAATATGCTCCCACATCACATATTCCACCATATAACACATAGATGGAGTATGATCCCACATCACATATTCCACCATATAACACATAGATGGAGTATGCTCCCACCTCACATATTCCACCATATAACACATAGAAGGAGTATGCTCCCACATCACATGTTCCACCATATAACACATAGAAGAAGTAGGCTCCCACATCACATATTCCACCATATAGCACATATACAGAGTATACTCCCATATCACATATTCCACCACATAACACATCGAAGGAGTATGCTCCCACATCACATATTCCACCATATAGCACATATACTGAGTATTCTCCCACATCACATATTCCACCATATAACACATATACAGAGTATGCTCCCACATGACATATTCCACCATATAACACATATACAGATTATGCTCCCACATGACATATTCCACCATATAACCCATATATAGTGTACGCTCCCACATGACATATTCCACCATATAACACATATACTGAGCATGCTCCCGCATCACATATTCCACCATATAACACGTATACAGAGTATGCTCCTACATCACATAATCCACAATATAACACATAGAAGAAGTATTCTCCGACATCACATATTCCACCATATAACACATATACATAGTATGCTCCCACCTCACATATTCCACCATAAAACACATAGAAGGAATATGCTCCCACATCACATATTCCACCATATAACACATAGATGGAGTATGCTCCCACATCACATATCCCACCATATAACACATAGAAGGAGTATGCTCCCATATCACATATTCCACCATATAACACATAGTAGGAGTATGCTCCCACATCACATATTCCACCATATAGCACATATACAGAGTATACTCCCATATCATATATTCCACCATATAACACATCGAAGGAGTATGCTCCCACATCACATATTCTACCATATAGCACATATACAGAGTATGCTCCCACATCACATATTCCACCATATAGCACACATACTGAGTATGCTCCCCGCATCACATATTCCACCATATAACACATATACAGAGTATGCTCCCACATCACATATTACACCATATAACACATATACAGAGTATGATCCCACACCACATATTCCTCCATACAACACATAGAAGGAGTATGCTCCCACATCACATATTCCACCATACAACACATAGAAGGAGTATGCTCCCACATCACATATTCCACCATATAACACATAGAAGGAATATGCTCCCACATCACATATTCCACCTTATAAAACATAGATAGAGTATGCCCCCACATCACATATTCCACCATATAACACATATTCAGAGTATTCTCCCACATCACATATTCCACCATACAACACATAGAAGGAGTATGCTCCCACATCACATATTCCACCATTTAACACATAGAAGGAGTATGCTCCCACAACACATATTCCACCATGTAACACATAGAAAGAGTATGCTCCCACATCACATATTCCACCATATAACACGTAGAAGGAGTATGTTCCCACACCACATATGTCATAATATAACACATAGATGGAGTCTGTTCCCACTCCATATATTCCTGCATATAACCTGTTTCACACTACTATTGCTTGTATTAAATATGAGTATAAGAATTCAATTTTTTTTACGGTTAGTGACGGCACTTCATCTACGTTAAGTGATGTATTAGACTTAACAATCAATGACCTAAACGATAACTCGCCGGTGTTCTTGCTGCCATCATACTCCGGTTCTGTTTCGATTGGTGCATCAGCAGGTTGGTTAGTTTAGAATATTGCATTCTAAAACACATTACGCGGTCCCGCCTTAATTCCATTAAGCGATGGAAAAGCTTATATTTGCAGGATTTTAAAACGCATATTTTGACAATAAAACACGTTTAAAAACATGTTCTACTGAAAAAATTGGATAACTTGTTTAAACATACCTATGACATGTTTTAAGTTGACAATATGGAAACCTTATCAGCCGAAAAGAAGGTTTTATATCATACCCCAGCCAACCCTGTTTTCGCTTTTTGGAGAAGGGGTTGGATTGGGTATGAAAGTTAATATTGGGACCACATAATGTGACATATATTAGTATGAGCATGTTCATCAGTAACACGTGTTTTTGTGGCCAATTACGGACCCCGCAACACTGATAGCCCGGGAATTTTTGACCCGACTTACGGTCAAAAGGGTCACGTTACGACCTTCTCCTAGCAAAATAAAAAGGCAATTGATGTTATATTTGTACGACTTTTCACCGTTGCCGGAATGGTAAAGGCGCTGAGTTTGAAACCGTCTCATATCACCTACTTCGAATCCCACTTGTAGCTAGACTTGTAATGGAGAAAGTGTCTATTCCACGTGTAGCTAGACTTGTAATGGAGAAAGTGTCTATTCCATGTGAAGCTCGACTTGTAATGGAGAAAGTGTCTATTCCACGTGACGCTCGACTTGTAATGGAGAAAGTGTCTATTCCTACGGCAGGAACAGTACTGGGTCTACCCAGGAAAAGGTGGGTGGTCTGCCTAGAGCACAAACAAATTGACCGTCATATTGAGCCTAAACATGTACTGAAACCTTCGTAAAACACCACGCCACATATTCCACATATAACACATTGGTGGAGTATGTTCCCACACCACATATTCCACCATAGAACACATGTACAGAGTATGCTCCCAGGCCACATATTCCACATATAACCCAGAGCTGGAAATTGCTCCCACACCACATATTCCACCATAGAACACATTTACAGAGTATACTCCAACGCCACATATTCCACATATAACCCAAAGCTGGAGTATGTTCCCACACCACATATTCCATATATAACCCATAGATTGAGTATGTTCTCACACCACATTATCCATAATATAACACATAGACGGAGTATGGTCCCACGTCACATATTCCACTTATAACCCATAGCTGGAGTATGTTCCCACACCACATATTCCACATATAACCCATAGATAGAGTATGTTCCCACACCACATATCCCACCATAAAACACATGTACATATATATGTATTATGGGGGTTCTGGACCACAACTAAATCACCCCAAATAATCTAAAATTAAACTGGTTATTTAGCATGTCCCAGGCGCTAAATAACCCAAGATTTTAAGATTGAAATAGAGGTTAAACATTAAAACTTAGGTTAACAAACTTTTTTAAAATAGGGGTAGTGAAGAACGCAAGTTTAATTTTTTTAGGTTTTGAGCTTTGTGTAGTAGGTAAGGTTACGTGATTATTGTTATGTCAGAGTAAGGTTACGTGATTATTATCACATGTATTAGCTCATGTGATAAGCATCTATTTATATCAACCAATCGGTGAAGATCATGTGATAAGTGTCTATTTATATCAACCAATCGGTGAAGATCATGTGATAAGTGTCTATTTATATCAACCAATCGGTAAAGTTTTTGGTCTTTCTGACGGGTATATAAGGCGGTGAAAACTACAGATTAGTATTACTCTCACACGGTGACATACTCTATGGGAATAGAGACCTGAAAGAGTAAGGATAAAACTAGGATTATTTTTCATGAAAGGTAAGTCCATTTTAAATTTGTATTTATTTTTATATTTTTAGAAGGTTCTAGGTTGAATACAAAGGTGGTGTATCGTACTCATACACATTACTAAAACAATTTATTACACACTTTTTAGACTTTTTTGTAAGGTTGCCATTGCTTCCTTTCTTCCCTGCTCTACTAGTTCTTTTTTTTGAGCTTCACTTATTTTAGCCTTTTTTTGTTTGGTGTTTTCTTTTAAACTATACTATTTATCTAACTCATCTAAAATCATCTTAAACTCTTGATCAGATATTTGTGCATCACTCAACGCTTTTGATATTAACTGCTTTATGCTATTTAACTTAGCCTCTGCCAAAGTTTTTATTTCATGATGTTTTTGAGCTTTTACATTAAGCTTGCGTCTGATACAATTAACACAAACACCTGTAGCTCCACATACTATTACTGCTATTTCTAAAGGTAACAAAACTGGAATAACAAATCCAATCCCAGCCATAATAACACCTGCAGATATCAAGGTAGTGTCAATTCCATCTGTAATATTAATACCACGTTTATATTTTTTATAAAGTGACTGACGTATATCTCGTTCTGTAATTACCTTTTTTTCAATTTCTGAAATCTTTTGTAATCTATAATTTTGTCCGTCTCCCACTGGCAACTCAGGATATAAACTTGGTGCTGTTGGTTGCTTCATTTTTTATTAATAAATAAAAAATTAAATTAATTCAATTAATAATGATGCCACTGTATTTACAGCGGTAGCATTGGCAACCTTGCATACAAAGTTAACAACAGAACCAGCACCAATCTCTAAACGACTATCAAAGTTATCATGATTGCGTGGGATGATGTGAAGCGTTATGCCATAATTTGGTTGTTCAACACCATTGACAGAAACTATTACAGATACGTCACCAACTAATCGTTCACATGCTAAACCTATTCCCATAATCCGTCCACGGCGTGTCATTACATGCCCCACATTTTTTTCTGCCCCGCCGTTACCAAATGAGAGTATTCTGTTTGACACAAGTGGGCCCTTAGCCTCTGCAAATATTGTTATAATCCCATATTTAAGATTATCAAACTTGTCATCAAAAGTATAAACTCGCCTTTGTAAATCTGAAACAATCTCTATCAAAGCATTCAAGTCTCCTTCTCTTGGTTTAGGTCTTGCTGGTCCAAATATACTCATTGTTTTTTTTATAAAAATATATTTTTTAAATAATTTCTAAAACACAACTCATAGACAAACCGTGATTATTTATCTTGTTGCCATACTCATCTCTGACTTCTATTTTCAATTCAGTAATTGCACCATTCATAAGACAGTGATATTTAGGATAAAAACTTGTATATACTATATCCCCAAACTGCTTATTTACTACAGGTACAACACCTATAATAGTGCTTGGTGCACCATTGAAATAATTACTACTCGTATTAACTTGTTTCAGATGAACATATAGCTGTTTATAAGGAGCTAAATCAATTGGGTAATCTCCGAAATGAACACCTTTTAACCATTTTCTGTCCTCGAATTCCAGCATTTTTGAAAGACCGCTTGACATTCCTGTATCTATCGGCGTATCTATAAAGGCTTCAGCACTTTGGACAATAATGTTTAGCGTAATCTTTTCATTTAGAATTTTAAAAGCTCTCATCAAGTCTTTAAAGTTATAGAGTCCATCTGGTAAACGTTCTGTTTTATCTGGGTTTCGTGTCTTTATGACTTCATGATTAATATTAAACCAACCAATAGTGTATGTAACACTTTTTAATCCAACGCGCTTAGTTCCATCTCTGTTATCGATATACTGTTGTAAATTAATAGAGTTGTCTATGTTTGAAATTGTATGAAACATTTTTTTTTAATATATATATATAAAAACATAAATAAAAATCAACAAATACAAACCCTAACACCCTGAATACCACAAACCACAAAACTCTCATAACTCAAAACCAACCACACACCACTAACTACCACCACTCATACCCCTCAACCCCTCACAAACCCCATACAAATCCACCAACCCACCACACCTACCCACACCCATCACAACTACCCCCTATTTTCCCCTCAATTTATAACAAAATTCCTCCACCTAACCCCAAATACAAATTATATCTCCCACACCCATATTCCAATCAAACCCCCACACACCCCCTCATCATCATTAATTAACTAACAAACTCAAACATAAAAACCCCTAACTCCTCCACAACAAATCTCATCTATACTCCCATCTCCCTCACCCCAATTCCATCTAAACCACCCCCACACCCCTCCCCTCCACCTCTCTCCACATCCCTTCTAAACCATAATCCAACACAACCTCATTCTCCCTCCCCCCCCTACACCACCATTAACTTCCCCCAAACACCAACATTCCCCCACAATTAACACAAAATTACCCATCATACACTCCCCCCCCCCCCCATCTAAAACCCTAACATCTCTATCACCCCCCACACCCAATCAACCAATCCCCCTTCAAATCTTATCCCCACTAATTACCCCAAAACACACTCAATAACAATTCAAACCCCTCTATTCTACTCCCTCCACCCATCCCTCACCTCCCCACCATAATTCCCCAAAATTAACCCCCACCCCCCCCCCTCCCCTCACACCAATTCCATTCCCCTCCAAATCATCCCCCCCCTCCAAAATTCCCCATACTCTTCTCCCACCCACCCCACTCAATCACCTACCCCAAACCCTCACATCCCCCCCAACCCCCACATCCCTCCTACCCCTACCCAAAATAACATTCCTATCAAAACCAATAACCTCTCCCAATCCAACCTCACCATCCACCACACCCCTCACCCCACCATCCCAATACCACCTCAACTCAATCCACCAACATACCCATACCCCCCCCCTATCCCCCCCCACACCCAACCAAACCCTTCCCCCCCCCCCCCACAAAACCTTCCCCAAAATCACCCACCCACCCACCCCCATATTCTCCACCCCCCCTCCCACCCCCCCCACACTCTCAATCCCCCTCCTCACCCCCCCCACAACCAATAATACCACACTACCACTTACAATATCCAACCAACAAACCTCTCAAACATCCCCCAACAATTATCCCCACCCCCCCCCCTTCCCCCCCCCCCCCTCCCCCTCCACTCAATAACCCCCTCCCCAACCACCCCAACCATAATCCTCACCCCTCCATCAACACAATCCCCCACCCACAATCCTTAATTCCCTCACTCAAACACACCACCTCTACTCAAAACCAACACCTAAAATACATAATCCTCACTACATCTACACCCCAAATCCCCCCCAACCTTCCTAACAATCT